>JAECUM010006452.1:0-73179 GCA_016617855.1 Megalonaias nervosa | reverse complement strand
TCCTAACACTAACCTCTTAATGCTGAGCGCCAAGCGAGGCAGCTGTTAGTACCATTTTTGTAAGTCTTTGGTATGACTTGGCCGGGGATTGAACCCACAACCTCCCGCATCCGAGGCGGACGCTCTAACCACTAGGCCACCAGAGCGGTTAAACAATGTCACTAAGAACTAACATTTCAATATGATATACATGCAAAAAAATGTATCACTTTCAGATTTTCTTTTTTTTTGTTTTGTATTTTGAAAACATTATTGATCCTATCAAATGTTATCAATGCATTGGGAATTTAAGAACCCACTTTAAGTGTGCGTATAGTTAATTTTCTACGCTCGTCAAAGTAAAAAAGATAATAATAAAAATTTTTTTCTTTTAAAATGTTAATACCAAAATTTTGCATTTGTCTGATAGTGATGCGATTTTTTTTATCATGATGCGATTTTTTTCTCATTATTTCATCAATGTCCCATTACAAAATTCAAACAAATGCAACAACATAATGAATATAAGGTTGAACATAATTTAAAACCGATTACCGTTTGTCTGTTCAGATATTTACAGCATCAACAACTTGAGCCTATTTATAGTAGTCGAAAATCTACGCTTTGCGTGCGCATTTTGCGACTGTATACTGTCTAAACCGAACAACAAGCGTTAATACAATATAAACTATAAAAAGAATTCATCTTGCCATGTTCTTCTGGCACACCAATTTGTACGAATTAATAATAAGTTTAGTTTTGGAACATCAGTTGTAGAAAAATTGACATCGTTATCAGCTGTTAGAAAATTCAAATATGGCAGACAATGTAGACACAGGGAGATTCAAATGTTTTACAAATTTGATGTTTGTTGTGGTTGGTTTATAACCGTTTCCGATATATAAATTTGGTATCAAAATAAAGCTTGGAATATGCCAATTGTGATGATATATGATGCATTTATTTAAATTGCCAAACTTCTGGTCAAATATGCGTAAATTTTGAGGGATTATTTCTTCGTGTAGGAATATCATAGGAAAGTGCTACAACCACTGACCGAATTGTTTACATCTCCTCTGATTGGATTGAAAATGTCATGAATATTCATGAAGTTTTAATAACCTGCATTTTGTAACAAAGAAGAGAGGTGTCACGCGACCCCGGCAAGATCAATGCTTATTTCCGATGATGTGTGAAATCTGTTACTTTCAATGATTATAGAGTAATAATTCCATTAATATAGCATCAAATATAAAAAGAAAACATGCCCATTATAGATAATTTTATTAGCTTTTACAATATATACAATGTGTTGCAATCAGATGACATGTATTGATGTTGCAATGAAAATTCTACACTTGGTCAACAGTTTCATCAGATTTCCAGGTAAACTGGTGCCTTGTCCATGTTAGACTGGGGTTGCTAGTCATTTCATTCAGTGATTCATAATTTCTAACATGATAGTTGCCAAGAATTCCCAGCACTGTGAACTTATTGGCTTTCAAAGCAAACGGAAGCTCCTAATGAAAACAAGCAGAAATACTGCTTGCTCTCTTTTTCTGATTTCTAGAATAGTCCATTTCTGTAAAAACTATCGTCTGAATCCAATATTTGCAGGTGTAGTCATAATATTTCTAAAAGAAACTGAACAAATAAATAGAACTCCTGTATGCATGTATTCAAAGAGATGCAACTCCAAAATTTACGGAATTACTGAGATTATCAAAGAGGGTGCACTACATCACATTTGGTGCAAGAAAACATAGACACAGCTTGTGCAAATATGGCAACCATGTTGTTAAAGAACTCCCGTTTGATTCGAAACAACAAATTGACCTTGTTTGGGACCCCCTGGCTGCAATCAGATTAGAACTTATAAATCAATTTATGACATCCTAGCAGACACATGCAGACCGACGCAAGAGAGTGCTTCCATCTTTATAATACTTACATAAAGAGTACGAGGCAGATAATATAAGACAACACTACAATAATGGTATTGTCAAGCTTCTGTGTTCATATACGACCCACATATTTCATAGCAACACATTCATGCTTCAATTTTTTTACCTTAGTCTACGTGCAATTATCAAACAAAAATATATCACCTTTTAAATGGGCACGAAATGAAACCCTTATACAATCTATATGTCAACTTATCGTCATTTTTGGTGATGATTTTTGCTAGTTACAGCCTCAAAACGGAAGTGGTGCCAGTGAACTAGACTGGATTTACGTCTTGAAGAAACCCGTCAGTCACTCGGATTGATTTTGTAGCGGATTATGCAACTTTGCATCAGCAAACGGAATTCTAAACCGCGCACCCGTTACAAAGTACCAAACGGATCTTTGCAGAATGATACACTAGTCTGGGAAAGCTAAAATGCAACCAATAATAAATAAATAAACCAAAAATAAATGTAAACTGTTAACACTAGCCACCTAATCTGCATTTATCTATCTAAATACAAACTGATCTAGTGTCCAAGTATATTCTTAAAATCTTAGAATTGTATAATGACCGATAACTAGTCTATTTTTTTCTGCAAGGACGATAGTCCTACAATGAAAGTCCTCGGTTTGATATTTATGATTTGGGCGTCGAGTTAAAACATAAATAACATGTGATACGTCTTACACTGTAGGACTACAAGGGCGATTGCTTTCATAGAAATTGCTACATCAAAAAGAAAAAGAAAGGCATTTAGAGGTCTAAGTTTTAAAATATGTCGTGCATATATATTGTAAAGACCTTTAAGAAAGTTTCACAGTGGATGGCAATTTGTATTACGTTCTTACCAGAAATGTTATATAAAAATTAATTTATTTTTCAAAATATTAACGTGTGTGCCAGTCTCGATGACATTAGACATACTTGTAATAACCAATTTATACTGGTAAGATGCACTAATATGCAAGGGCAATTAAATTCTCAGGCAACATACAAGCATTATAAGGAAATCGGGCTATGGACTCACCCATTCGTTATTTCTAAAAACCAGCCAGCTTTTTCCGTATAATAGGAGATAGGCAGATAATGATCGTACATCATGAGATGCCCCCTTTCCCTATACAGCTAATCACAGTTGTCTATGTTTTACTTAGGTAAAAGTTATGGAAGATTATGACCCATATACAATAATGATGATTTTAGCCCGCGGATGATGATAGCTAATACAATGATTTCAAACATAAATGATTGGCATACACACAAGAGTTGCCTCCCTTTACGAATGTAATTTTTTTTAGATCAACAGAAATGCCTCTCTTGTTCAATTTTATTGTAAGGTAGCATGATTTACCTCACTGCTTGTTTGATGTTATGTTTAGCAAAACAACAGGAGTTACCTCCATACATGCATTCTGTTTTTAGCACGACAAAATATATTAATTTCGCTAACCACAAACTTGGCAACGTACAGAACAAGAGTCCGTGTAATAGAAGGTTGTTGAAAGGTGTGCTGTCTCACGAAGTAGGCCACTATGTCGTGATTTTCGGGTTGGAGTCCAACTGAGATTCTGATTAAGTCAGGGCGTACGACTTGACTTCCAATGTGAACACGGTCCTAGAGGTCACAGGAGGTTAGAAAGTTACGAAGAAAAAACAAAAAAACAATAGACTTCAACAAATCAAATCCGCCGCTGAAAGCAGTTCACACAATACTTTTTCGCGCATATCCTAATGTTGCCAATAGCTACTTTTACCAGAATATCATATCTTTTACGCTGAATTGAAGAAATAACAAAGTATAAACAGTGGATTTGAAAAATATCTTGGAAAATTTAGTGAAAACGCATCAGATGAAACAGAAGTCAGCAGAGTGGTAGTCAACTATGCCGACCACAACTGGCGACTCTGAGCTGGCCACATGTCCTGGTATCGACTGTGAGCTGGCCACATGTCTTGGTATCTGCCCATTTGCTTCGCAAGAATTCGTGGCCAGAAAATAAGCTTGGTAAGCAAAAAAAAAAAAACAAAAAAAAAACAAAATCTTTCATTGTCTGTGGGGAACACTATTTTAGCCAGTCTTCAGAAGATATATCGAGCTCACTTCAGGCAATAAAGTTATTTACAACGATATTTGTATCAGAAATATAGACGGATCCAGATATAATCCAGATGGTTATATTGTCGACGGCAGTAAAAGTTTGCTTTAGATTATAAGTGTCACTTTGCCATAGACGTCAGCAAGATGCGTGATTATTATTTGCTGCAAGTATTATCCGGCATTGATGTTTCTGTAATAGTAAGTCGATCCGAGCGCGTTTCCATCATTTTCTTCTCAAATAAGCTTTTTCTCTAATTATTCAAGCTTTTTCGTGAAATTTTATGGAATTTACATAGCGAAGCCGACTAAAAAAAAATTACAAAAATTCTTCAGTGTCTTGTCATAAATAATTTCAATTAATCAAGCAGCAGAGAGGCTGAACCCTACAACCTTTTTAGAGTGCTCCGTTTGCAAAAATAAGGGTTCCTACGAAGACTGCAAAATAAGTCAATAATCTTAAACCGAAACCTATAACTGAACATATTTCCATACGGCGGGAATCAGACCGCAATAACGTCAAATCGTGTGGGTTAGCTCGTTTTTGTTACTCCATCGTTGACGTATTTTTTTCAAATTTTAGGTGGGTTTCTTTTTGCCTGCAGCACACTCATTTTTTCTCGTTTATCCTCTCTGCTGCTGTAATTAAACCATCGTTACATCAATAATGATTGGTGAAGCTCACTCAGCTAGACTAGCTCGAGAGCGACTAGAGGCAATCAAGAAATATCTACCTGTTAGAGATTCTGTTAAACAGCAATTACAAGCGCGTCAGGAGTCTCAGGTGGAATTTGCAGAAGGTGCAGAATAATTATTTAAACCTGTCACAAAGGCTACCAAAGGTCTTCTTCCTGCGTTAGAGCAAACCGCTAAAGCAACTGGAAAAAGAGCAGAGCGAACTAAGAAAACAAAAAAGATTCTGCGAGAACTTCCAACTGAAATATCTGCGGCTCAGCCACAATTACAAGAAGAAATACAACAAGTACTTTAGAGTGTTGACAAAGTTCGTGAGGAGGTCGGTGATGTAAGGGATCTTGTTACGCCAAAACCAAAACCAAAACCAAAATCAACAGCCCGATTAACCGAAGAGGGTCGTAAGATACTTCGAGAAAACGCTGTAGCGGCTGCCGCAACAGGATATCCACATCGTGATACGTTATTAGATCCAGACACCGCTAGTGTTTTTGAAAAAAATTGGTTTCCTTTTATATTTCGAAAGTCCCGTGGTATATTTAGAATCACCGATAAACAAAAAGAAAAAATGATTTTGAAACTTTTGTGAGACAAGTCGAAGATGTTAAAAGAGCGCCATTACTCGGAGATATATTATCGCCAAAAAAATCACTGGAAGTGGTCTTATTACTCCATGTCCCAATAATGTCCTTGCCGATGTTGAACGATTAGAAGTCCTCATTGGAGGAAAACGTGCTCGTAATAATTCCCCAGAAATCATTAATGAAGCAGTTGATATTTGTCAGAGATTATTTACAGGCGGTATCATGGATATTAATGTGTATCAGTCCCTCATTGATGAAATCGCCGATGATTACCGCAGTGATTGATTAAGGGTATACAATCAGATTAGTGACAAGAAAATAAAATGATAATACATAATACTCAACGTGGACCATCCATGGTCAGGGTGATAAATTCGAGATTACCTATATATAAAGCATTCTACGGAGATGGACTCGGTGATGTTGTTCAGGGTTTATTTAGAAGGATAGCTCCGAAAGCAATACCTGTTGCAAAACAACTAGGCATGAAAGCTATCGATGTTATTCGTGAAAAAGGAATTAGTACTGTTGGAGATGTTGCCGGTAAAGCGTTCTCTGCAATCAAGGATAGACTAGCACGATTAACACGACGAAAACCTCAGCCAGTAAAATTACCCAGCACTGAAGTAATGCCTGCAAACGTTAGTAAAATAATAAATCAAGCCGCAAGTCAAAAACTAGCAGAGTTAGCTGGTGTACCCATGTCAGAAAAAGAAAATAATATAACCGCTAGTCTGAAAGTAGGAAGTGGTCTTCGTGTTAGACGATAATAAATATAATAAAATGTTCAAGCTTGTATCTGATCCTGCATTTGACATGGATGCGCCAGTTCTCAAAGATGAATCTGTGCGTGATTATCAATATTATTCTTATGAAGCACGACAGCCAAATCAGCGTGGGCAAATTGAGTTGCAAGTTCAGGATACGAGCAGATATTTCTTACCCGCTGAAGCATTTATTCATTTATTCAAGTAGAAGGTGAAATTTTAAAAACAGATGATACTGAATATGCCGATGAAGTTAGAATTAATTTTGTTAATAATGGCATCATGACGTTGTTTGACAGCGCTACATACATGATTGACGGAAAAAATATTGAATCAATCCAGAAAGACGTCGACGTTGCAACGACGATATTGGGTCTAGCAAGATACAGCGACGATTATTCAAGATCAGCTGGTCCGTCAATGATGTTTGCCAAGGACACTTCTGACCACCCTAGCATCATACAGTATAATATAAGACGACCAAGAAACAACGCCGACAACGCTGATGCTGATATGTGGCCGGTGGTTCATGGTGTTAATCCAGAATTCAACTTAGGATTTGCAGCATGTCGATCAATGCTGAAAGATAGAAGTAGAAGATTTTCATGTGTGATTCCACTGTCACATATCTTTGGATTTTGTAGAAATGTCAGAAAGGTCATTTTTGGAGCCAAGCATACAGTTGTACTTGTAAGAAAAGCTACCGACGACGATGCAATATGGCGACCTATTGGTGACGCTGGTAAAGTAATATTAACAAAACTTTCGTTGTGGATGCCAGTAATGACTCCAACAATACCTGAAGAAGAACGTTTACTCTGTTTTATGAGTCAAGGTGGTAAATCAGCGTTATCATGAACGGATAGTGTTCAAAATACAATCAATGATTTATTCACATTGCAAATAGCATCACAGCAAGGTGTCTTTGCACCGCGACATATATTTGTCGCGCTCCAAGATGCTGCACGAGAAAATTCACAAACACATAGTATAATGATATTTGACAAACTCGGTGTTTCTGAGGTTTCGCTGAGGATAAATGGACATCAAGAACCAGCCGAGAACATATTATTAAATTTTGATCAAAATCATGTAGCACGTGCATATCAACGTTTAATGTCATTTATGGGACGTGGTCAAAATGTTGATTCTGGTTTACAAATATCACAGCTAGATTTTACAACGCTGTATCCAATATATTACTTTTCGCTGGAACACTTGAATTTATTTAGGCATTCTGCCGTTGATATACATGTTCGAGCTCGTGTGACAAGAGCAGCTATTGCTAATTACAGAGCAACAGCTGTTATACTCAGCGATAAAACAATGTTACCTGTAGGCATTGGTGGCCGTATGAGAGTCATTGATGCCCCCGTGGAAAACATGTAATTAAATCAAAATATCATTATAAAATGTCATATCATCAGTTCAACGTCAGTCTGGCTCCTGGTCAGATTAAGAAACTACAATTGGCGTCTAAAGATAACTATGGAACAACAACATCGTTAAAACAAGGACAAATCTCAGGTCGTCCGAATAAACTATCGCTGACAGAACGTCAACTCAAGCACTTCAATGACGCTAAAAAATCAAAAACTGGATGACGACTTAATCTTTCTACGGGTGCCATTAGCGACGTTGCAAAGACGGGTGGTATATTTCCACTTCTCGCAGCTATATTAGTGTTGATAGCCGCCTCTGCACCCGAGGTTGCGAAAGCTGCTGCGTTAGGTGCTGTTGGAACTGCCGCTTGAATGGTATTAAAGAAAGCAACAGGAAAAGGAATAAAAACTTCCCCCCAAAAAAGGGAAAGGTCTAAGACTGTCAGGAACTCCTCGTTCATGGCACGGAAAAGGTCTAAGACTTCCCGGGACACTTCGTTAAACGCAAAGCGTCCCCTTCCCATGTCCAATTTTGATTTACTTGATGTTGCTGAGACATTAAATATCAAAAACTTCAGAGGTGTTTTTATGCGTGATCAATTACCAAAACAACCAAATCGTGTTGAGACCGGTATCATTAATCTCGATAGAAGTTCTGTTCCAGGTACTCATTGGGTTGCGTATGCGATTGATCCACGTGGAATTGTTTATTTCGATTCGAATGGACTGGCACCATCGAAGGAATTTTTTAAATATGTTAACAGCGATAAAATCGCTGGCGATAAAATCGCTGTGCAAAACACTCCCGTATGGTATTCAACATTACCAACACAAAAAATAACCGATCCACCAGTATGTGGCCGTGAATCACTCGCTGTACTCGATGCTATTTCAAAATCTTCCGATGCACCTCATAAAGTTGTAAGTGATTATACGAGTTCTGTTTTAAATAATCGCTAAATCGTATAATGGTTGATATTTATGGAAGATCCTCTATCAAAGACAAGAAGAAAGAAGATATCGATTTGTCGAAATTTTCGCTACAAAAGGTGAACTCGCCGATATTATGAATCTTTCCGGGGTTGACCGAGATGAAGTTGTCGTTTTTCAGGATAAATACGGCGTTCTAAAAACGAGTAACATTAAGTGGATCGACATAATTCGTAGAGTTCTCGGTGCTACCACGGATAATATTCCAGTTTTTACTGACGGTGGTAGAATCAGAGACTCAAATATATCATTTATAACTATCAGAGATGAAATTAAGAATAACGTTGCTGATCGTTTAAAATCCACCGGTGATACAATGACAAGTGAACTCCACATGAACGGAAACAAAATCATTGTTTTAAGAGAACCAACAGGTGATGAAGATGTCGCAACAAAGAAATATGTGGATAATAAAGATACGTCCATCGATGACAAATTAAATACACTACGAGCCGAGTATGACGTTTACGTAAATATGTTTTTAAATACTCGTAGAAATTTTCAAAAACTTAATAAAATCGCAGATGATTTCTTTGAAAGTCCAATGGTTGTCGACACAAAACTCTCTGAAATTAACACAAAACCAGGAGATGTTATTAGTGGAATTTTTAATATCGTTCAAAAAACTAATCTGATTAAAATTCCTCACAAGCAGATTTAACAATATCGTATATACAGTATCATCAGGATCATCAACATGGTCACAGCAAAATAATACTATCAAACATACCGCGGAAGTCACTGGTGTGTATAGGCTGTCTGTGTTCAGCGCGGCAAAATTCAGGATATTTACCACGTATCCATGGCGTCATTCGACTGATAATTTTTCTGGAACCGCGTCTATTGTGTTAAATAAAGATGCCGAGGAAATATTTATACTGGAACCATCTGATAAAAAAATAACCGCAGCGTCTTGCTGGTGGTGTCTGGAATTTGTCGCTGAAACACCTCAATTGATTACTTAGTATCGAGTATATGATTTCACCAATGACTCTGTCATCGACGTCAGATCTGAACATCGTAAACAATGTCAGATACGAGCAAGCGTGTTTGTTGCAGACCCGACTGAAAACACATCATTGACGAGTATACAGTTAAAATAAAAATATACCGTAGACGTATCGTTGTTACTGATATAATTGTTTATTCTGCATCTGCGATCGTCGCTGGAACAGCAACCATAATCGGATCATTGTCAGCGTCACATATAATGGCACCAATAATAGGAATTGGTGTTGCAATTATAACCGGCATTGCCGGTATTCATAACATAATTGCAAAAAAGATATCTACGTGTGCGGCTGATAAATTACATGAATACCAAATGCTGATATCAGCGGCAACACACGCACACGCCAAATTATCATCGCTGATATCATCAGGGCTCAATGATGGAGCAATATCAGATCAGGAATTCGCGTAAATGATTAAGGTTTACCACGACGCCGGAGGTGTGGTAACTGGAAAGCAAAACCCAACGACGGATGTCGCCATCTCCAACAAAGACAGAGTCACCTTAATTTAAATCAGGAAGTAAATAATAATAATGACTACGCCACAAGAACTCCTCCAACAAATCGTCGCTAATACAACACCACCAACAACTACGATGATATCAACGAGCTCCATTAATCCTGAATTCGACATTATCTGTCCGACAGCAATTCCAGCCAAAGAAATAGCATTAGCACAATTGTGAGTATATCACAGCTGGCCAAATATTAGATCAAAAGCATTTGGCGGTTTGTCCGCAAATAACTCATTAGTGTTTTCTTAGAAATTAAATCTGATGGAACTCCAGATTGGCAAGTTGTTGGTATTCCTATGGGCAGTTATCAAATCGAACAGATCAATGATGAGTAACAGCGCAGGATTAAATCTATAACAGGAAAAGAAGCTAAAATCGCTATTACGGTTCACGAACCAACATTATCAGCCGCGATAGAAATATCAACACCCAACTACGCCGTAGATATATATCAGTCATCGGTTAGAACTGTATTAGGATGGCTAGAAGTCCCACCAGTTTATGAGGGACCACCAGAACCTAAACGTGATGACTTCACCACAAACAAAAGAATATTTTTAGAATATCCAGTATATCGAAAAGGATACCCTTGGAATTATACGGAAGTACATAATATCTATACTAGAGAATACTTCTATTTTATTGCGCCTGATGGCACAAAACTTCATAGATTATTAATAACCATATATCACTATGATGATAATAGAAAACCACTTATCGACGAAATATTTATTAAATCATTTTCCGACGTAATTAAATCCGAACATGAACAAACAAGTAACAAACTACGAAATTTATTTTCCAGCGTCGCACAATATTACAACGATGATATAAAGCAAGAGATCATCGCAACAATACAACATCTAAACCAGGTTGCATCGGACCTCAAATATATCAATAAAATTTTCATTGAAACAGTAATCGTCGACGGTGATGAATTCGTTGATTCTGAATCCCCTTATACACGACACTTAAACGTTTGTTTACAGACATTACGCGATAACAGAAAAACAATTACTAACATTTGTAATACCAGGATTTAACGACGATAAACTGAGAAAATCAGTCAACGATATAATCAATGAAAATTTTCCCAAAGTTGTACACGCGTGGAGAAAAATATCCCCACCGGCAATTATTCTCAGACATGACAATGATCCATAACGCGGTGGTCGGCATGTATCACCGGGTATTGTCAATATCACATGAACGGTCGCAGTTAATTTGGTGTGTGACGCCATCGATGGAAATTATCTCGTAGACGTTGAAAAATCCACCCAAGCACAACAAGGATATATTTTATATTCATTTACCCCCGAAGTACCTCCTGGGATTTTAATCGTGTCAGTGCCCGTTAATCCGGTTTATCTGCGATGTTATAATCCACTGTTGTCACGGATACATTTTAGACTTACTGACCAGGCCTGACACTAACTTGACCTAGCAATAAGTTTGTATGTGAGATCGTGACTGATCTCTTCCCAATGATTGCATCATCTAATTAAATTCCGCGAATAAATCTAATCAATGACGAAATCATCGGGAATAATTGCAGAGAGTAAAAAACTAACCCTCGCACAACAATTGAAAGTGTTATTATTGTCTAAACAAAATTCGTAAAAAGATTGTCGATGACGTCATCGATGTGGTAAAAAATTCTGAATTAATCGGAAAAAAACAAAAAAATTAATCTGAATCTGAATTTGAATCAGAATTTGAATTTGAATCAGAATCAGAATCAGAATAAATATTATAATCAGAATCTGAATCTGAATCAGAATAAATATCAGAATCTGAATCTGAATCAGAATAAATATTATTATCAGATCTGAATCTGAATCAGAATAAATATTATTATCAGAATCTGAATCTGAATCAGAATAAATATTATTATCTGAATCTGAATCTGAATCAGAATAAATATTATTATCTGAATCTGAATCTGAATCAGAATAAATATTATTATCTGAATCTGAATAAATATTATACAATATTATGATCTGAATCTGAATCAGTATATAATCTGAATCTGAATAAATATAATAAAAAATTATAATCTGAATCTGAATATAATCTGAATCACGAATCAGAATAAATAATCTGAATCTGAATCAGAATATAATCATGAATCTGATCTGAATCAGAATATAATCTGAATTTGTGTCAGAATAATGTGTCAGAATAATTATTATAATCTGAATCAGAATATAATCTGAATCTGAATAAATATTATAATCTGAATCTGAATAAATATTATAATCTGAATCTAAATCAGAATAAATATTATAATCTGTTTCTGCATGTTATTATCAGAATAAAATAAATATCATCAGAATAAATCTGATTCTGCGTAAATATATTATAATCAGAATAAAATAAATAAATAAAAAAAATGGCAAAAGAGAGTACCTGAGGAGCAAGTTGAATGACGTCGGATATATATCTTTTTGGGCAATTGTTATATTTTTCTTTCTCACTGTAATTGTAATTTTCTTTCTCATTGTAAGTGCGATAGGGGTAATAAAAACACCCCATAAGCGAACCCCTGGTGTTTTGAGGTTCGGGGGTGCCAGGCAAGTTACACCTGCAATTAGTTTTTTTTCCCAATCTTACAATCACACGTATGTAAGTATTTCTCACCCATGCGACAGAGAAATCTAGCTGTTTTGCTAACCTTACTTTTCTTATCTCAGTCTGGTTATCTCAGTCCGGTTGTCTTGGTCTAGGTGTCCACGCGCTAGGGACTACTTTTAAAAAATAAACTTTTGTTGTCTTCTGCTATGCTTGACGTAGTTGTTCTAAAATCAAACAACAACGACAACAACAACAACAACAACAAACAAACAAATATATAACAAAACAACATAGTAACTTAAGGACTCTCCATTTTTGAGAAAACACCATGCAAAACATTTCGAGAGAGAGACAGACACATGCACGCACACGATGTTGAGCTTTTTGGTATTATGATAGTTCGTTCCACACAGCATAGTCAGTTTTATCCTATCTGCAAGCCTGACTCAGTACATTTTCAGGTCAACGTCATTAAATGTAGCTAAAGCTACCTAACTAGTTTTAAATACTTCGTGTGAAACAAATTATATACTGTTAGCTACATTTAATGACGCTGACCTGAAAATTGACTGTGCTACAGACAGGATAAAATTCTCAGTGCTGTGCGAAATGCACTATGACAGAAAACACGGATCTATGCACATAGCCTATAGACCTATACACTTCATATTCTTTCAACGCTGTTAACAACTACAGAAAACTTAGTAACAGCCAGAAATGTGTTATGTCAAACATGCTTTATTCTATTTTTGTTAAGCATCTCTATTGCGCCCCAGTTGAATCAAAAATATACCTAAACTATTTAATGACAAAAAATGCACTTACCAGCCAGAAGGAATCATTTATCCGTCAACACTTTAATCTGTAGCAAATTTCACAACAACACTTGCCATATTTCCAAGAGAGAAAAATAAATAAATTTTCAACGAATCAGTGAACTTGAAAGTTTGGCACATGGTTATCAGCTGGGGTCCGTATTTGGAGGGTCTTTTATACACGGAGGTACTTTTACAATCAATATTAATTACAACACAAGTATGTCACAAACGGTTTCACCTCCTCTAAAGATACAGTAGTGATAGTGACACGGATCTCTAATTACCCGCGAATAACCCAAGCACGGACGCTCGTGCTACATGTATTTACACTACAACAGAGCTGTGGGCCGAGTACAGTTTCATTATGTACAATTTAATTTTCTAAATTGGAACTAATGAAAATGAAACATTTTCTTGTAATAAATATTAAGTATTTATCGTTAATTTCATATAACATCCATATATTAAATGTGATGATACCTAAAATCTATGCAACGTTTATTGTTGTTATTTTGTTTTGACTCACGCATAAAAACTGTGTACTTCGGATGACACGTCACGCCACAGGCCTCATTAACATATTTGTATTAATGCATCGCATGTAAACATTGGCGCGTGTACTATACTGAACAAGTAACGGTATTCTTTCTTACTTTAAAGGATAATATTGGGTGAGAAAAAGAATCTACATTGGGATTTGGACCGAGACAAGGAAATTCCAGTCGCGGGTTTACATTATATGTCTCCCCACTCGTCAAGCCTCGTAGGGAGACAAATAATGTAACCCCTTGACTGGCATTTCCTTGTCTCGGTCCAAACCCCAACATAGATTCTATATATCTCATCATCAACTGCCCGCAGGCGCCCCCAATTATAATAGCATTTGTTGCCGAATGCAAGACAATATATCTTTAGCATTTTTCGAGACTCAAACATGTGAAGAGTTTCCACTAGTGGAGCCGTACACAAACGCCTTAACCCCACGGCTACCGGAGCTACTTACAAATACACAGGTAAATTTAAGTATATAACTATTCGCTACCACAGTAACTGGTGACAGCGCTTTCACGCTCAGTGACCTCGTCAATAGCGACCTTGTCACTGCACATACATTTCTTCAGCTGTCGCACATGTAAACTCATAATCTTTTTTGTTTCGTACTCACGTGATAACTCTAATCTAATTTTTTCGATCTAATTTGCAAGTGAAACAAATTTTTGAATATCCTCATCATCGACATAAAGTAGAGACTGTCTTAAGGCCTCTTGAAGTAACTTGATGAATCTGTACTCGGCTGCTAGTGTATATCTTCCATCATATTTCCGTTCCTGTAGCGCTTCAAAATCATTTATGATTTTATCAGGGTCCCATTGTTCTGATAATTCTATATCCTTGTCGTTGATTTTTTTTTAATCGCAGAAATAATTGCATGAATATTCTCGGAATTCATTATATAATAAATATTTGTTTAAAATAAAAATATTTTCTGAATCAGAATCAGAATAATATTTATTATATACACATTTCTGCTTGATGTCATTCGGGAGTTAAAATACATGTAGGTCTGTATACCTGTTTCACCTGGATTTGTACACACGCAAACGGCGCGTGATTTATACTGAGGTCACCTGTACTGTACTAGCAGACAACCTACATGTGTGATCAGTTATACTGAATAAAATCACAATTATGGTAAACTTTAGGGTGGATTTATTTCACTTTCCAAACACACATCATAAAATATACTGTATAAAATATCTGCATATCATAATCGTACATATATTTTCTGCAAAAGATGTCATTCGCGAGGTTAAAAAATACATGTAGGTCTGTATATACAACTATGTGTTATCTGTCTTACAGGTAAGAGCTAAAAATGACTTGCCTGTATTTTGTCCTGTTGTGAGAAACAGTGAAGAAAAAAAAAACAGTTGCGGCACAGTCATATAATATTAATCACTTGCAAGCGGGCACAACTTCTTAATTCCTCTAGCGGAGAAATCGTTGCTTGACAGAGTTCTCTCCCTTTGACATCTAACACAATAGGGAGGTAGTGAATGTTATTTTCTGTTTAATTTTTTTTGAATAAGTCGATTTGGTTATATTATTTGCGACACGTTGTACTGAAGGAATGCAAATATCAAAATATTTTCCAGCTGCATTCATTGATTGAAATATTATTTCCTCGCCAGTCTCCGTGTTCACGGATTTAACAACTTTCGGAAACTTACTATATTTCCCAGTACAACCTCGTGCAGAATTCTGACAGTGTAATAGCTTGTAAGTTACATAAAATATTATCAAGTTTCCTACCATTGATGTGATCGATCACAAGTCCATCTTTGATCAGTCCATGAAAACACTCGTACACGAATCTATGAGATAAATATCTTTTTTCCCCAACAGTAAACATGAAATAATCAGTATTAGTGACAACACCGGCTGTTTTTTATTAGTCGACAGTTCCTGATGACACCATCACGAGTTGCCTTATAATTTTTGATGATGGGATGTGTTACAAATTCACTTTGCTTCACTTTATAAAATAATATTATTTGTCTGAATTATTATTTTATTGTTGAGGTGAAAATCTGGCAGAATCACTCCACGAAGAAATGAAAAATCTTGCTCTGAAATACACGAATGATAATGATGTTATCGAACAATTACTGAATAACTGTTTTACCGTTCCATCAGTTGCTGCTCATTTTGCTCAGGAGAAAAATTCATGCAAACCTACAAGATCGGAATTTCTCGTTGATGGACAGCAAAGCTGCGTCGAATACGGACACGGCGGATTATGGAATACCGGGTACGATTATAATGACGTTATATCAGTTGATATGGTAGCGTGTTATCCTGGAAGTTTTCTTGGACACGGAGAGTGTCCTGAATACTTTAAAAGATTTGGTCATCCAACACACGAGATGACATGAGTTGCAATAAATGGACCTTTGCCAGATTTTGATCTGACTGGATTTGTCTGTAAAGAGTCATTCGAGTTTTACGGGGATCTCCATCCGATTGTTTATGCTTGATTTGGAAGACATTTTTCAGAAAAACATTGGGCTCCAATAGTACTATTACGATATATAATTGATATAAAAATATTAATATCTTTGGTTGTAAGTGAAGCGATAATATCGTATTGTCCGCAGAAACAAGTTCGGTTGCCAGAACCAAATAAGTTTGATACAGAAAGCGATATCAGAGAAAAATTTCCTAATCTTGACGAGGATGAAGTTGGTAAACTCGGCAATGTTGTATCCGGATACAACAAGGAAAAGAATGAAAAAGTTGCAAAAGATCTCGGCAGAAAAATAATCGGTAAGTTTACTCAGGGTGGTGCGTATGGTCATAAACGAACGTGTATCAGGTTGATAATGGACGATACAGAACTCGATTTTATAATTGCTGATACAACGGAGAGAAATATGTTTATAAACCGAAATGATGTTTATTTATCGAACGGAACTAAATTAGGTACAATTGTGAGTTATATTGATGGTGAGTCGCCGCAGTTTACTCGATTAAGTTCTTCGATGCTCGCGTACGTTTCAATAAACTTAATATCGATGATAAACAGATTTGTTGATACCGCGGTTCGAGTTGCCACAGATTCATTTTATATAAATAAAAAAATATTTGGATTTGCTAGATAAATTACTTGGCACTGGTGAATGGGGATCATGGAGAATAAAACAAGAAAATATATTTAGTTATTCTGAATCTGCCGACGTTGAAATTGCAGAAAAGTATTACAAGAATGACAATCAAATACCAGCATCGACAGCGCCATCTTTGTGTGATCCTGTAGCCAGGCATAAAACCGTTTATGTTAATGGGTGTGGTGGTTCTGGTAAAACAACACGCGTGATTGAATTATTTAGAGATTCAGATATGGTTGTGCTGACGCCCACACACAGACTCGCCAGAAAAATGAATGAACGAGCAGTAAAATCTCAAACTTATCATAGTTTCTTCAGATGGTGCGGAGACGCAAGGACTCCATTGTGGATGGGTGAGAAATATATTCCCAAGATTATTATCTGGAAAATATGCACGGTATCGATACAAGTATTAAAAATGTTTCTTGACTGGCTGTTATTGAAGAATACAGCTGTGATAATGTGTGGCGATCATGGTCAACCACCACCTTTTGTTGGAAGAAATAAATGATGATCATAGAGCTATTGATGAACCGCGGAAAGAATTTAAAAGTTAATCAGACTGCAGCCAGATAGAATACAATGTGAAATAATGCGTGGAGTAATTCCAGAAACTACTATGAATGATTTTTGGAATTTATGGAGGCCAGTTGATTTGATAGTTGCAAGTAGAAAAATAGTCAGAGATACACTGCAAGAGAAATTATTTCTGTTACATAAGGAACGATTTTCAAATCTACCTGTACCACTGTGTTATCGGGCAGCAGATACTCGACAACAGAATATTGAACTTGAAATTCCGGGTGGTGGTAAACAAAATCTTGTACCAAATGATGTTGTCGCAGTTCCTGTCAGTGCTGTTACGAGCGCGTTGAGCATGAGTAAAACTCCATGGACATTAGGATATGCTATAACGATTCATTCATTGCAAGGATTAACTATTTCTGATACAAATATCTGGATTATTGATGATCGGATCGAATGGTCAAATTTAGTTTATCTCGAGGTGTCTCGAGTCAGAAGAATATCTCAGCTGCACAGGGTTATTATGGATTGCGTAATAACCGAAGAAATCACTGATGATGTATGCGATGAAGTTGTCAAGAAAAAATTATCTGGGTATCGACAATCTGACAAAAAAAAAAATAACCGCGACTTTGATCTCGACGTTGAATTTATTATGACACTGAAACAACGACAGAATAATCACTGTACAAGTTGTAACTGTAATATGTTGTGGCAATATTCGAACAATAATCCAAGACAGTTTATCGTTGATAGAATTAATAGTAGTCTTGGTCACACACGCGAAAATGTGATGCTGACCTGTCTTGAATGCAATCGACGTAGGGGTGCCAGTTTAAAGAAGTGAACGCGGTGGTAATTGTGTGTCTTCAGGAATTACTTGTAATTGTTCGCGTACAAATCCACGTTGAGGAGCAGTGGGATCTAGTCTATAGATTGCAGGTCTACCTGTGGATCTAACCACGCTGAAAACTTTATGTGTGGTCACACTCCAGATAGGATCAGTTGCTCTTTTTTACCCACTTCAAGTTCACCGGGTTCATATAAATATCTGACAGTCACATTACCTAACACTGGCTGTTTTGAAAAGTCACGTCGTTGTATAGGTGTATGTTTCTTTGTAATCGCGACGGTGGGTTTCATGGAAGTTGCACGAGTAATTTCATTATTTAACGCAGCTATCACACTTGGTAATCTTGCAACCCATTCGCGAGATCTCGCATCTGCCTGAACTATTTCCTTCGCATACTGGTATCCAAATAATCTCTCAGCAAGTGTTCGATTAAATCGTTCAACATTTGCCTGATCGCGATGAATTGCGGTATGTCCTCGTCTGATTTTGACATTATGTTGCTTCATCAACGACGATACTGCACCAAGAAATTCTTTGCCAGGGTCAGCCTGTAATAGTTGTGGCCATTGCAAGGGTCCTCATTGATAAATTCACTCAAACGCAGATGCAACTTCAGTTGCTGTTTTAGTTGATAGTGGTTCTGCTTCTTTATACCTACTTGCAACGTAAACTATAGTTAACGCGTATTTGTATGTGCGTGATCGACGTCTACGTGCTTTAATAGTATCATGAGGTAAAAACAAAATACCTGTTTGATGAACTTCATTGGGAGTACTGACATCAAAATGTGCGTGCTGAATTTTTTTAGGTGGACGTAGATAGATTTGCCATATTGCCTGTCGTGCTAACCAATTTGCAACAACAGAACGTGAGACTTTTGCTGCTTCAGCAAGTTTACTAATCGCTGCTCTACCTCTCCAATATCCTCTTGGACTATAATAAACAGATTCCATTATTTTAATAATCAGTTGATTAATTACCAGCACCTACGACTAGTTTACCTTTCATCGCAGATTTTACCAGAAAGTTAGCAAGTTTTTCTCTGAGAGATTTATTTTTTATAGAATTCAGCTCGTGAATCAACTTTACATCTGCGAGGTGCCGTTGTTGTAAATCTTTGCTTTTATACGCAACATCATGAATATGACATGTTTGATCAATTGCGTTTATTGGATACTCTCCAGGTTTTGGTTGTTCTTGGTTATCGAGTCGAATATCAAGACAAGTTCCAGGACCACAGTAATTATAGCCAGGCAGATGTTTCTCACCAGATTATTTGGCCCATGGAGTTCCTGGTAATTTTCCCAGCGAAGTAGCAATATCACCACCTGTCTTCGTAGAATTGTTGACGATGGAATCGTTAGAGATAAATTTATATTTTTTTGACCACATTTGACACATTACCTGTAAGTGCACGCTTTTTATTTTTTGATATTATTGCTGTTAATCCATTGGTGGGGGTGGATGCTCTGCATCGAACACAATATAAATCCATATTATTTATTATATGGATATAATTCACTTCTCAGCGACACGAAAACAAGAGCTAGTCAAACATCATCCAGCACTACAAAATTCTATAAGAATGATACTAATTGGTCCATCTGGGTCTGGTAAAACACAATTATTACTTAATCTGATAATGAGATGGCTCAAGTGGGATATGTTGTATTTAGTGTCACCATCCGTAGATGACCAGCGATGTTATGAAGTACCTAAAGATTTTAATGAAAACGCAGCGTCGTTGTATGAAAATAGTGATGATGTTATCGATTTTATCACTGATATTAATGAAGCTCCATCTGTGGATGATCTCGATGGACGTATTAATAATCTCGTAGTATACGATGATGTTATGCTGGACAAACAAACAAACCCAGCTAGGATATTCTCACGAGATAGACATAAAAACACAGACGTGATTTATGTTACCCAGCGATACACACAAATACCAAAAGCGATCAGAAATAACCGTAATATTTAAGCTGTGTTTAACAGAGTCGATACACATACGTTACGAAACATTCATCAGACTTGATGTTCAGGGGATATGGACATGATTAAGTTTAAAAACTTCTTTGCGCGAGCACAAGTTACGCTATTTGGATTTATCACAATAAATTTACATGAACCTAGGTCAAGGTATCGTATAGGTCTTGATAAAATTTTTGGTTAATTACAGCAGCAGAGACGCTGAACGACAACGAGTGCGTGTGTTCGTCGCAAACGAACACGCCTAAAATTTGTAAAAAATTACATGGGCAAATGAGTAACAAAAAAGCTAAATGGATCTGTTTCCCACCGTATGGAAATATATTCGGTTAGAGGTTTCGGTTTAAGATTATTGACCTTATTTTTCAGTCTTCGTAGGAACCCTTATTTTTGCAAACGGAGGACTCTAAAAAAGTTGTAGGGTTCAGCCTCTCTGCTGCTAATCAGCTTCATTACACGAAAATAAAACTCGTTTGACTTACCAATGATGGAATTTATTCACAGATCCCCCAAACGACCTACTACTATGCGATGATATTATATAAATTTTATTTAACATCAATATTATATTATGTCACATAAAAATATTTAATTAAAAATCTGAAAATCAGATATAATTAACACAAAATATTTAAACACAGATGGTGCGACTTTTAGATCTTATTGAGACTTATAATGACCAAGAGCAAGTGTATTCATCAACACAGTAATGTTTATCATCAAAATTTGTTAAACCTTGTTGTTAATGACATCAGTGCCTAGTGGTGGAGCGTCCGCCTCGGATGTGGGAGGTCGCGGGTTCGAACCCTGGCCGAGTCATACCAAAGACTTTCAAAAATGGTACTAATAGTTGCCTCGCTTGGCGCTCAGCATTAAGAGGTTAGTGTTAGGACTGGTCGGCCTGGTGTCAGGATAATGTGACTGGGTGGGACATCATGCTACATGTTTGCGGTATGATGTCCCAGTGCTAAACATCATTATAAACTGTCACACCGCAGGCATCCTAGCGATATGACTGAAAAATTGTTAAAGCTACATTAAAAATCTAAATCACACACACACACACACACAATAACATCAGTCTTTACTTGATGTAAATACGACCTTATTGATGTCATTTCAGCGGTGTGATTTTGTACTTGACCGAACAACACATTACGGAAATCATCAAATATAATTTTTTTCTTTACAACCGATTTTTTTAAAACACCTTTTGCTTTTTTCATGTCCTTTTTATGATTAGCACATAAAACCGAGTACATTTTACCAACATATTCGAGAACAACATCAAAATTGAACTCGTCCTTCATTATTCTGATAACTTTCTTATTTGTTAGATCATGAAAACCAGTTATTGCTGGAACATCAGAAAGATCAAACAAATGCTTGTTATCAAATATATTTTGGTAAACGTCATTTTACAATCAGCTCCATCAATCTCATATGCAAGTGAATCAGTATCAGTAAACAGCAGTTTTGCATTCGGCCACTTTGGTTTAACAAAACTATAATGAAAATCATACATGAGCCATTTTGAAATTTCTAACCCAGACGTGCCGACAAAGATTGGTTTATCTAAAATTAAATTAGACTTATATTTTTTAACGATATTAAGATTTTCATTAATCCGGATTGATCTAGCGAACTTTTCTGATGCTACTAGTTTACAACAACGCTTTACATTATTAACGAGCTCAATATCAACTCGTTTACGAATATTCTCCATAGTTTTTTCCAAACACAGAATTGTTCATAAGCTTGAAGAAATTCTTTTCAAAATTTGTTTCAGCTACAGTTCTCATATCAGCATGATTATGTTTATCAAGCAAATTTGGCACTAATTTTTCAACGCAACACGGTTTTCCATGCCTCAACAATTGTTCTTTGACAACAGTTCATCTGGTATAATCATTTTTTCAGCTAAAAACGGGTAATCGTTATGTAGATCATGTAACAACTCAGGATAATCAACATCAGCTTCAACAAAATATGTATAATTCGAGTTAGTTAAATCTAACGTTAAATTTTTGTATCAGCGAGAAATTGTTCAAATTATCCAACTATCACAAGCATAAAACATCTTTTCTGACATTCCCCATTCATACAAGTTGTTTTTATCCAAATGCACAATATATTTTACTGACTTACTAGGATCAAAATCAGACATATACTTGTTGTTGGCGACCGAATGCTTTTTCGTTACAACACTTATTCCACCTCGTATACCTTTTTCAATAAAGTTAAACATGTCAACGTCTGTGACAAGTTCGACTTCAGCTTGTGTTATCTTAAATAACACACCCCATGATAGACCTAGTGATGAGAAATACCAACAAGGATCTAATGCATAATTGTTTATACTAGTTCGTCGGAAAACATCATGAAGTAAAAGTGTATCCTAGATTAAATACAAATCCAAATAATCACCTAGTGTTTTACAATCGAATTCGGTCCAAACTCATTAGCATATTTATACTCAGTATCTGTATTATGTTCTAAAGTCAGTGATGAATAAAATTTATCTTGATCAGGTAATGATGTTTCATTAAGTTTTTCAATAGCATCCAAATACTCATACGGAAATATACCTTTATTTTTCATTAAGTCTGATTTATCGCCGAAATGACTTAACAAGCTTGGAAATTTTTTACAACCACCCACCAACGCATCTAACGAGTCGTTCATAAATTGGAATGAATCAATAAATCGAAGAAGCCCAAACGTCAACGACATAAACTTTTCAACGTTGTTTGGTATACCAGTAATTTTAAGTTTTGAACACATCTCAACGATATCTGGATGACCAAGCGCTGAAATGATAAAATGACCATCAAAACTTTTAAAATTATGTGCAATGCATGGTACAAATTTTAACGCGTTAAATTTTAGATTACACTTGTTATGTGCAGCACCACGATATTGACATGTTAGATGACAATGGTCGCGTGCTTTTTTAAAATCATCATTGTTTCGACTAGAGTTAAAATCACGCAGAAATGGTTCCTCACAAATATGACATCGTCTTGCTGTTTTATACTCGTTTTGTTGTTCCTGTGTTAACTTGCTCATTAGAACTACATTTGTAAGGCGCTGTGTAATTTTACCAGCTTCATCAAATAAATTTGTAACAACCAAACAGCTGGATCAAGATCATCGTTGTTTGTTTTACGATATAATCGAACAGGTTCTGATAAACTATCATCAACAACACATGTAACTTTGTATGCAACTGCAACCGGTACATATTTTTGTACATGAGTTGTTTTTCTGAAACCAGCAAAACTAGTTTCTTCTGGTATTGGTTCTAAAATTGACTCAAAATCGTATGTGATCGTAAACAGTATTATAAACTTTTTATTATGCTTGGTAAACTTTAAAATTTTAGTATCTTCAGTTGGCAGTGTTACACGTTGTATATCAGCACAGTAATTATCATGTTTTTCTAGAAGGTCCATTCTATCAAAACCTTGTAAACATCTATAGCAAAAGTATTTTTTTACATTTTTTATTGTTGTATTGTTTACCTGCTAGTCCATCAAAATTTTTAATCTCCACGAGTAATGTTTTTTTATACAACAACAACAAATTTATTGTATCTCTTTTGTTTGAAGCAAGTTTTGAGATTCATTTTGGAAATATTTTATAATTTCCATCATCGACGCCAAATACATTTATTCCACCTGGTAACAAACTAGGATTATTTTCTTCTATTTTTCCAGTCTGAGATATCGGAGTTGGAAAGGTTGTTTCGGTTAAATCCAGCTTTGATTCATGTTCTTGTAAGCTCTATTTGGATCTTTAGAAACCAGAAATAGCGTCTCTAATAGATTCCATTTGATACACATGTCATCATCGCTTTTGACATTAATACAACATTGTGAGGTTTTTTTTTTATCGCCGTTGGTACTTCAACAAATTTTTCAACCCGAAGTGGATCATATTTGTGAACATGTATCAACAATTGTAGTTTATCAACGAAAATCCAATCAGAACCACTTGAAGTATATTCGTCCATTAGTTTATCAAGCTCCTGTTTGATCTTATCAGCAACGAGACTTATATTATCATCGATGAGTACCGTAAATGGATTTATGCGTAAATAATATTCAACAGATTTTTCATCATCAACAGCATGACGAAATAACACTTGTAATTCAACAATTATTTTTACACTTGGATCAATTTATAAAATATATTTGATTGCGTCTCATATAGCCTCATCAATGGCAGGTGTTTTATCATCAAATATAATCTTATAAGTTTTACTAAAACCAGCAGAAGATGATTCTGTCACAATTAAACTTAATTTTATTCTCTTGAAGCGTTTTTACGTCATTACGAAGCTTTCCCAACTCAGCTTTTGATTTTGGGTATTTTGCAGAACTGTTCGTCAACAACTTGTACTCTTTCATTAACTTTCTAGCAACTTCTTCTCTGGTAAATTTAGTTTTTATTTTTAATCCTCGATGTTGTTTATATCTTTGAGAACTTTTTCAAAATGTTTTTTTCTGATTTTCCAACGCTGCTTTTTCAACATCTTTTTTCAGTTGTTCCAAAGCAACATTTGACTTTAGGTACTCAAATGTTTTCCTAGTAAGTTCTTGATATTCCCTCATCAGCCCTATAACAATCATGTGACGCGTATATTTCGTCTTTCAGGCATTATATATATATATAATTGCTGTTAGATAATAATTCAAACAGAATTTTATTTGAATTAAAAATATATTACATTTATATAATGGTATTTGAGACTGGAATGAACAAATGTAAGTGGCTTTTGCAAGGATCTACCGAATTCTGTAATAAAAGCTGTTACAGAGAATACTGCGGTCTTCATCATTATCAGTTTAACAAAAAGAATTCAACTGGCGTAAAACCGTGTCTAGGCTGTGGAACGAGGCAAATATCAGATTTGTCCAGATTGTGATGGAAATAAATATCGTTCATTAATCTGTTATTATAAAAAAAAGATCTCCTCGATTAGGAGTTAAAAAATAAATCCACCAACCGTTGAAGAGTTTCTACGCGAACAAACAGAAATAAATGAATAAATAAACAAATAAACAAGTACATCTCATATAATCTTTTTAAAATAATTAAAGATGAAAAAAGAGTACATATAGTTAAAGGTCTTCACGAGATGCTTTCACCTTAGTTACGCACTATTATACATGTTTCACGAGATGATAAAGCACGATATCGAATACGTGAGAAATTCTATAAAGAAAGACCTGGATTTATTTTTGATCCACCAAAATATTTGAAACAGAATAAACAGTTACATACAAATAAATAATTATGATTCGAATAAGCGATAATCCATCTCCAAACTCTAAGGTCACTTTTAAAATTACAAAGAACGGTGTAATAAGCGCAAAGATCATTAATACGTTTTACGACGGTTTTTCACATAAATCAAGTGCTGTTATACCTGTTTCACGAGACGAACTAGCGCGAGAACGATTACGAAAGACATTCGATAAAAGAAGAACTAATAGTTCTTCTTGAGTCCCAAATTTTTTTTTTTTTTTACCAGATCAGTGATAACTACGGAAAACTACGGAATTTTTAAAGTCTATGGAGAATAACTGACATTGAATCTGAAATAAACCATCAAAATCACAAGCTGAAATAAACCATCAAAATCACAAAATGAAACAAAACCAAAATAAACCGTTAAGATCATAATCTGAAACAAAACTAAGCAAACTGAAATAAACCGTTAAAATCACAATCTGAATCAATCTGAAATAAACGGTTAAAATCATAATCTGAATCAATCTGAAATAAACGGTTAAAATCATAATCTGAATCAATCTGAAATAAACCGTTAAAATCACAATCTGAAGCAATCTGAAATAAACCGTTAAAATCATAATCTGAAGCAATCTGAATCAATCTGAAATAAACCGTTAAAACCATAATCTGAATCAATCTGAAATAAACCGTTAAAATCATAATCTGAATCAATCTGAATCAATCTGAAATAAACCGTTAAAATCACAATCTGAATCAATCTGAAATAAACCGCTAAAATCATAATCTGAAGCAATCTGAAGCAATCTGAAATAAACCGTTAAAACCATAATCTGAATCAATTTGAAATAAACCGTTAAAATCATAATCTGAAACAAACTAAAATAAACCATCAAAATCGTCGTCTGAAACAAAACCAAACAAACCAAAATAAACCGTCAAAATCAAAATCTAAAACAAAATCAAAAAACTAAAATAAACCGTTAAAATCAAAATCTGAACCAAATCAAATAAACCGAAATAAACCGTTAAAATGAAAATCGGAAACAAATCCAAACAAACTAAAATAAACCATCAAAATCGTAATCTGAAACAAAACCAAACAAACTGAAATAAACCGTCAAAATCACAATCTAAAATAAAACCAAACTAAAATAAACCATCAAAATTATAATCTGAAACAAAACCACACAAACTGAAATAAACCGTTAAAATCAAAATCTAAAAGAAACCAAAAAACCAAAATAAATCGTTAAAATCAAAATCTGAAGCAAATCAAATGAACCGTCAAAATCATAATCTGAAACAAACTGAAATATACCATCAAAATCATAATCTGAAATAATCTAAAACAACTATTACACAACTACAACAGGTTTATATCCATGCTGAGAGTTTTGTCGACGTCTCGAAAAACTCCTCTTTACGGTGTTGTTCAATTTTTTTTAGCTTTTTTGTCAATTTAGTTAACTCCTCTTGTAGAACTTCATTATTGCGATATAAGACAAAATTATTTCTAAAAGCACGATGAAAATCATCTTCTAGTTGTTTTATTTTTTTTAGCAGCAATAGATTTGTTGGTCATATATGAATCATCGTTTTTCTTTTTAACGTTTCGATTTCATCATTTAATCTTTTAACGGTTATTTGTAATTGTTCAATTTCGGCGATAAACAAACCACGATTGGCTTTTTCTTTTTCAAGCTGCATTTTTAATTTTTAACAACGTCGCTTGGATTTTCACATGATGCTACTTTTTGTTCAAGTTCGGTTATTTCTAATAGTAGCTTTTTATTATAGTTTTTATAACCATCCAACGTCGAAATGTTTTCATTATTTGATTTCTTTAACTTTTCAAAGAGACTCTTTAGTTGATGAAATTCAGATTCTGCTTTGGTAAGTGCGGTGATTCTATCACTTTTCTTTTTTAACTTCTCCTCGAGTAATTCATATTTTATTGCCAGTTTTTTTTTTTTTTTTTTTCAATCATTTCACTCAACTCAGTTTTCAGATAATCGCAATTATTACAAATATCATTTTCTTCATCTTGTTCACCCCAGATTTTATACGATCGAGTAGTTCCAATCCGATATTTGTGAAATATATCAGTAACTTTCATTTTGCCTCTAGCGGCTTTAATTTCTTCTAATTCTTTTTTGCTACGATCCTGGTTTTTTTGCATTATAACCAACCGCAGAAAAAATTACCAAAATATTTTTGTTGCCGTAGCAATATATGCGCCCTTTTTAAAAATCGCAAACTACTTGCAATACAGTAATTACAATTGAAACTTTTTTTTATGATATAATTAATTAGCGATTTTTAAAAAGGGCGGATTAAAGATATAAAGAATGCTACACTCGCTATTTCTGAGAAAATAAATCATATTCCTATCGATGTCATGCAGGTATATCTTGATGAAAGGTCGTTAAAGTTTGCTAGGCCGGTTAGTAAGCGGCTACTCTATGCCGACACCAAAGGGTCAGAGGAAACTCGGACTATGGTTTCCTAGTGCGACGTCACGTCAAACAATTAGTCTCAAAAACAGTTTCATTTCTTCACTTGGATCTGGCGAGTTTTCAAAACATTTACCGCCAAGCACCCGTCACTGTGATCATGTCACTAAATACAGCAAGAGCTAGTTTGTATTCACGAGTAAATTTTCCAGGGTACTCCAAAGCTAGGCCGATAAATCAGCCCTTCACCCGTGATGATCACGGGTGAAGGGCTGATTTATCGGCCTACTCCAAAGCCTCTGCAAGAACATGGTCTTCAAAATTATGGACTACTAATAGAATATGGATAAACCCAAAGATGAAGTATTACTATGAAAAAATGGTTTATTAATATATTAGATTTGATATCAGTAATTCGAATACATAGATAGAGACAAAGATGAAGTATTACTATGAAAAAATGGTTTTATTAATATATTAGATTTGATATCAGTAATTCGAAGATCGGGAAAAGGCTAGGTGGAAGGAATTCTCTCTCTTCACCTGCTTATCCTAAAAATAGAAAGAAAAACAGATTATTATATCTTTCTTTCAAAATTATCTCATCTATTATCTAGAAAAAGGTACTTAGAATAAGCTGACTAATATGCAGTAGGGTCTCCTCCACTGTAAAAAGACTAACGCTCTGTACGTTTAACATCACGAAAGGAACAAAACGTTCTAGCACGGGGACAGGCCCCATGTTTTGCAGAAAGTAAAAGGCGTTGATCTCGTAAGGCTATAATACGGGGCTCCAATTGAGGTAGGCAGGCTTGCGAGGAAGCCAATGAAAACCGCATACGTGGAATCATGGACAAAAAGTACACAAATACAAGGGGAACACAAATACATTCTACAAAAAGTGACCAGATATACAAATGTATACATCGAAGAAATAAAGCCAAGTGGCATCGATTTATCCATATGTACCTAATGAAATATAGATATATGTTCAGTGTGTGTGTGTGATTTGAATTTTTAACGTAGCTTTAACAATTTTTCAATCATATCGCTACGATGTCTGCAATGTGGCAGTTTATAGTGATGTCTAGCACTGGGGCATCATGCCGCAGACATGTAGCATGATGTCCCACCCAGGTACATTATCCTGACACCAGGCTGACCAGTCCTAACACTAACCTCTTAAAAAATGCTGAGCGCCAAACGACGCAGCTGTAAGTACCATTTTTGTAAGTCTTTGGTATGACTCGGCCGGGGATCGAACCCACGACCTCCCGCAATATATGTTCATTAAAACTGCAAAATAAAAACCAAATTTAAGAAATATAAACATCCAACAACCATAAAAGAATTTCTTTGAACATTGGCTAGTACTAACAAAAAATCTTATAGCAGACACAACAAAAGTACATCACACATGGACAACAGGATGATAGCTAGCCACGATCACTAGAAACTATGACTATACTATGAAAACTATCCACAGACGAATATGTCAGTGGGTGGGAGTACATAGCATATAATGATCTATCAAGTATTGAAACAGAGGAAGAAATAAGGGTCCTGAATATACAGTATGATCCATCTAAATCAAATGAAAATAAAAGTGAAACCCATCACAAAATTATGTAAATAAATTTTTATTCAAAATTCTTTTTGTTTGACTATTTTACTGAAAAAGAATACACAATATGGGGGGGGGGGACAGAAACACACAAAAGTCATTAAACTATTCGGAAAAGCCGGGGTGGGTGGTGGGAGGGAGACACACCAGAGACCAATAGCTTATTATAGCTAAAGGACGAAGGTGTGCCCACAAATAAAATGTCCTCTAAATACGTTATAGTTTCTGTATCTTAGTATCTGATAACAAGTCTCATTTGTACTTTTTACAGCCTCTGGAATTTGCAGTAACTGCTCTGTCTGCTTTGGATGTGGCTGCGGTGCTCTGGCTGTATGATGTAACTGCTCTGGTTGTATGATGTTTACTTCATGCTCATCATCGTCATCTGAGTCGCCGTCTTCTTTGTCAGAGAGATCCATTGTCTGCATAATTGTTCGTACATGATAATAATCTAAACCGAACTCTTTGTGGAGATCTCTACTGCTCACTTTTTCTCGAAGTTTTCATACGCTCTTACGTTTTCTCGGATTTATTTGCTTGTCTTAGTTATCAACATGGTCCTTTTCCAGTTTTGAACACATTTTTGCGCATTATTTATTTTGGTAGAGACAATGGTTTCCAAGGTCTCATTGTTCAGTTACCTTTTACAATAGTTTCTAAGTTTATGGCTACGGTAGCAGTTCTTATCATTGCATAACTTTATTTTACCGTATCGTACTTTTTTTTAGTTCGTCCTGATAGGTCACGGGCGGCTAATTTTATAGCAAAACGTTCGTGACCTGGCTTGAGGAAAACAGAATCCAATAGTATTTGACGTTTAAAGAAGGCAATGCAGTTGTTGTAGAAATATTTATCAGGAAGATGAAGAATGCTATGTGGTAGTATTTCATAAAACACAAAACAAAAAATCTGAATGTGCTGCCGTCACTTGTTCCCAAATACAATAATAAGAGATCGGGAGCATTGGGATGATGCCGGCAGAAGTTAGTGACTAAAATAACCAAGACGATCTGGCAAATTGATTGTGTAAAAGACCGAAGTATCATGTGGGGGACCGAGTTGGGCTTTGGCAGAATCAAGAAAACATTTGAGAAAAGTAATTTGGCAAACTTGATTAAGGAAATACTTGTGTAAGAAATATTACAGAAAATTCCTGTGAGGTACAAGAGAGCAGACCTTTGTGGCATACCTATCTCGGGTTAATTTTATAAATAAGACTTATCAGCAAGTTATTGACACAATCAAGATATCATTCTGTAACATCATGTTTACGTTCTGCAACAAACAAGATATCTGCTCTCTACAACATAGGCAGACAAATGTTATTTATTTGACATATGTACTATCTGCTGGCAAGTACTGAGGAAAAAATTCGGATGTATTCTTCTAATACTTTCTCACTGGCTACGGATTTGCACATACTACCCTTATCTAGCATACCTAGCGTCAGAGTATTTTTGGGGGGAGACGTAATCAAACTTAATAAAATTCATTCGTCCTGGTAAATTTAGTGTGACGAATCTGTCAATGACATAGTTGAATCGCGCCAGTTCCTCATTCGACAAGTTAAATCGGCCAGCTTTGTAATAATGTAATATTTTCTGGTATGTCTCTGCGGTCTTGCATAATCGACACAGTTGTATTCGTAGAGTTCGCGAACTATAACGGTTTCGTTCTCATCTAATTCATACATTTTTCGTCAGATAAAGTTATATTATATCAGACGCTATTGCTTATATCCCAGACATCTACTTAGAGCGGCCAGAAATGATTTTGATAACATCGCACACAGATCCGGATACGAAAGGTTACTTTCATTTTATTAAAGTAACCCCCGAGGGAAAGTTTGAGATACAGCGACTGCAAAATCCGTGACTATTACACATGAGGTTTCCAACGCAAGTTCTGCTGACAGATAATCAGCAGTTTGAGCTGCGGTCGCGTGCCAAGATCTTTGTTTCTGCTATGACAACAATTTTTGCTGATGCGTCAATGTCTGTTGCATAAAAAAAGTATTCTTTTGGCGGCATTAGAAACAATCAATTACAAAAATGGTATATATATATATATATATATATATATATATATATATATATATATATATATATATATATATATATCACAAACATGAGCTTCTGTTTCTGAGGGGGTAGGCTTTTGCTGCTGTTGTTATATATATTTAATTTGTATGTTAGCTTTTCTCCATGATTATATATTGTGTATATCTGTATTTTGTAACTGACCTTAGTCCAAAATCAAGTTAATGGCGTACCTTACCAGTGACATTTATTTTGTAAACAACATAATACATAGCTAATCATTTTCTATGAGTACAGAATAAATATTCAGATCGTAATCATTGGAGGTAAAACATGTTTATTTGAATATGAGACTAGGACATCATTTTTCCACTTGGAAATTCCCAAACTTGCTGACATATTTAAATGTTTTATTACGGAGACTTACTTACATCCTGGATCTTTTTTATTTTGTGCATTAGCTTATTATATCAATGTTGTCTATTTGAAAAACTACTCATTTTTGATTTAACATCTAAAGTGGAATAAGTCTTATTGTTGTGCTAGTTTTTAATTTGGGTGGATTCATTTATTCAGATTATTCACTGGAATTTCAAAGTGCTCCATAATATTCTTGGACTAAAATATTAATTTGGAATTATATTGAATTCAGACAAGAATATTTTGGATTATACAACAGCTCTTCTCTGCTTCATTGAGGTTAATTAATGAGCCAATGGGATAATATCCCTAAAAGGTATAGCAATCATTTAGATAGTATTCACATCCTAGTTTCTGAGCTGTGTTGGTTACAACAAAATGGCTGCTCTGAAATTCCAACAAGCTACCCAGGTGGGCTTGATATTTCTCACCTGGCATATATTGATCTTGATGGCAAATGCAGTAATAAGGCAGATGTCTTGGGTCAAAAGACACCTATGTCGTGATAATTTCCAGCAGCTTGGTGGCAATTGGCATGTTGTTTAACTTTGTTTCTACTATGAGCTACTTCAGTTGGATTAGGTAGTAGATCTAAAGATTTTACATGAATGTGAAATGATATGTATGTATGTACATAATGTTCTGAATTATTCCATGGAGAAAAATGTAGTCATTGGGATTCTTGGTTTAAAGACTGGGACTGCAACTTATTCCAATCAAGGAGTCCTAAACTGCCACTTTCAGAATCCTATGCTGAACCCAGTAAACACACACACACAGACACACACACACACACACACACACACACACGAAAAGAGAGAGGAGCAATGGAAAAGCTAATTGGTTCCAGGCTAAATATGATAAACTCAGCTGCACACCATTGGAGAGCACTGTGGGTCAGCACCAAAATGTTATATGAAATGGGATCCCGACCCAATGATGATCATTTTTAGTGACCCACATCGGGCACTCCAGAATGGTTGCAATGGAAGCTATCCAATGCCAGTGGAACCATATAAAACAAAATTTTAAGTGAGTATATTCTGAGAAACAACCCAAACAAGTTTAATCAAAATTGACTTGGTCATTCAAAAGAAAAAGCTAAAAACAGGTTTTTCAACTGGTCGCTAAGATAGCCACATCATTGCTTTGGGAGGCACCCAATAAAGAATTTTGATAGAGCATAAACTAAGACACATTCAAACCATGTTTGATCAAAACTGACTGAGTTGTTCTGGAAGTCAGAAACTGGTTTTCCATTTGTTCATTTTGGTTGCTATGCAATCCAAACATACCTACCAAGTGTGATTGAATCTGACCCATTAGTTTTCGTCAAATAGTAACGTTAATGAATCACAAGTGATGCACAATGGATGACAAATACCAGATACAAGGCTATACTATTAGCTCATCTGCCCTTTGACAGCCACAGCTAGAAATGACTGAAAATGGGGCTATAACTCTGTCAAAAAGTTGGAAAAACTAAACCTTCAAAATGCTATGCTGGTTACAGTTGTGTATGTATGGTCAATTGGAAAAGGTGATTAAATGTGACTCCTATATCTTGACATGCGGACCTAAAATGGGAATTTTGCTTCATCTGAAAAATATTTTACTTTACTAGCCCAGAATTCTACAAAAGACATAAACAGACAAATTTGGGATTTTTGTGTAGTTTATAGATAGCTAATAACAAGTAGGTAGAAACTGCCTGATTTTGCCAGCCCATTTATGATCAGATACATGAAGTGAAAGAAGTAACAGCCAAAACCAAACCACAGACCCACCCATCTTTTTTCAAATTGCAGAAAAAGAACCCCATCCAGACTGCATCATTAATTAGAATTTTTATCTGATTCTTAAAACTGATCTATATCTGTAGTAGTAATCGGATTGTCAGGTGGTAAGCTTACAATGTATTTCATAACAAGAATGAAGAACAATGGCAGGGTTTTGGCAGTGGTAACACACTTGCTTTGCACCTAATCAGCCCTGAGTTTGATCCCAGTGTTTAAATAGTGACCCATCATGGATTGGCAAATTTCTCTGTGTTTTCTAGTTTTCTAGACCTTATTTTAAATACATAATATTAAAAAATGATGGAAGACAGACAAAATAAAGATTCTGGTGACACTAACAAATAAGCTGTCAACAGCATGTAATAGAAATAGTAAGGCATCCCTGTCAAGCAAGTTACAAACTGAGGGTGATCTGCAGAAGTCTGTCTCATGAATAGCATTAACAGTGAATTATGATACAACTTTTCTACTGAAGTAATCAAGACAGGAAACTCTATCATATCACAATACATTGGCAAGTCAAGAAAGCCTAGCATATCACAATACACAAGAAATACAGGAATCCTGGCATATCAAAAAACACTGGTAAGACAGGAAACCACAGCATATCACAATACATAGCCAAGGCAGAAAAAAAAATTGGTTCTATCCATAAACTTAATGCTGCTGCCTAAACCTACACAGGGAACCCTGTCATCAGGACACAAACTTGAGGCATGAAGAAATATTTACTACACAGCTAAAGTATCAGATGAATACACTGACTGGTGCGAAAGACACATGATTATCAAGGAACTTGAACACAATATTTTAACACTGAAGCCTCTAGTGAACAAGTCATACTTATAGCTTGGCACTGGGTGATAAGAAATTTTTTGAACAAAAATTATCTTATTAACAAGTTTATTGCTATGAAAACTAACAGTATTGCTAAAGACTGATTATTATGCAATATACACTGTATATAAATTACTCTGAACAAGTTGTAGTGGGAATAACCCAGTTATCTAGTGTCCTGTAACTTGCTTATTCAATGTAAACTTGATTCATTATAAATTCAATGTTTCAAAACTGTTTAATGGACTTTGCATATCTTGGCTTCTCAGTTCTCCATACAGGTAGTTTTACTTGCCCTTTGATTCATAAATCCCTCCTATTTTGTAAATTACTTCCTGACTGGCTTTTGCTGGAGATGTGCCAGTTCTACTGCTCTAGATGGGTATAAGAGTCAGTGGTCAGCTTGCTTGCTGAAGGTCTTTCTTTACCTGAGCAGTCTTTGCCGATGATATACAATTATTTTATCCTTTTTCCATAGTTTTAGGCCCTAGCTCCGAAAATGTGGGGGATGGCTTTCATTTTCATTTATTATTTGGTCAGGTGATTATTTACCCTTTTTTTCATAGATGTATTTATTAAATTTTGAGAGTTTGGGGACAGGTTTGGCATACATTTTTCTTGGGCTGAGACAAAGGATTGGTTTCTCCTTTTTTCAGAATATATATATATATATATATTGTTACAAGCCAGGGGTCTTTGCTTGACCGAGCAGTGTCAAACCCTGGCGCGATTCCTGCTAGAAGTCATATGTTTACCCCAAATTTCCAAAGACTTCTATACAACTTCAGTTGTAAGTTAGGAAGCCAGACGTGTCCATTCTATACATAAATTTTACTCTAATCAGTGTAAAACCACAGATTTCCCAACTTGCCAAATATCTATCAACTGCACATTTGCATAGCTTCCCTTCATCACTTTCCGTACCATCAGCAGTTCACGCCGTAGAAACTCTACAACTATCCCCTAACTCACAGAACTATTTTAACTACGCCACCTTAGGCCAGTCAATCCATGGTTCCAAGGCATGTTACGCCAATACAACTACATCACATTTGCCACCATGGCAACATAACGGTATCTGCATAGTTCCTTCTTGTTTATCCCATTGTGTAATTTACTGGTTTCCTACCGTAAATACTGCCACTGCAGTCACAACACCAAGGTACACTACTAGATTTTATTAGGGACTACATTATTCCAGGGACAGGCAAGCGGTTTGGGTCTGAATTCACTACTAATTGACCATGGCATCTTGGAAACTCACTAATACTTTCTCTCCGTGACGTTTGCTCCTAGTAATTGGCTAATTATTTTGGGCTAAGGAATATTTCCATTGCACCGAATTCCAATAATCAAACAAGTAAAATCACACAAATCTAAGAATTCCTTAAACGGGATGCTATCACCAAATGCGCATCTCCAAAATTTATTACAATATATATATATATATATATATATATATATATATATATATATATATATATATATATATATATACACACACACACACAGAGGCTCAGCATTGGTTTGTAACAATAATGCTACTAAAGTAACTTTAGTTAGAAAATAGTTTAAAGAGTACTATAAATAAAATTCACATGTTTTGTATCTGAAGTTTGATACATTCCAGAGCAACAGTAAAACTGTCCTTGTAAGTTGTCTGCATTTGAACTGAAGCTGAACCTGTGCCAAATATATGTCTGTTCTATTACTGTTATGGCTCAGTGAATCAGATCTGGAATTGTCCAAGATGGCTTCAAATTTTCTGAATCTTTCAGACAACCATGTAACTTTCCAAATTTCAAATGGTCAGGACAGGTCAGAAAGTAGGAAGCCTTGGAATGAAATGCACATGAGCATGCCATCACATGTACATGTGCATGTACCTAGTACTAGCCTGCATGTGCAGAATGCATAACCATACAACCCATTGGAACTGCAGCGGCAATCAGATTACAGGTACGTTCCATAAACATTCCAGTAATCCCATTTCACATCTGTCACATGGTATTTTGGAATATAAATCTGTATACAGGCATGAGGTAGCTTTGTTTCCAAACAGAAAAAGGAAATTTTGAAAACGCTGATACAGGTTACACCCCAAAAGTACATAACAAGCTGGAGTATGCATGGCATAAATTTCAGGGTATGGGTCATCTGTCTTGCCATTCTACAAGCATTAATGTGGAGATTAATAAACATGTACTTCACGTTCTGAAAGAGGTCAGGAATCCCTTCTTTATATCATGATTTTCTGCAGGATCAATTTCATGATCACAACTTCTACAGAGAAAGCCTGTCAAGAAGAACATCAAAAAGGGATAGAATTGCACGACAAGGGTTTCAGTCCTCATCTGCAACCCTTTATCAAGCGTCTGAGGTGGATGAAAGTTATGTTGTTTTCATCTCATAATAAATCATTACATACAAACAATTCCTATAATAATTTAAAGACTAACATAATTAACATATAGAAAACTAAGTATCAATTAGAAAAATCAATAAAACTTATATTAATTTAAAACACAAAAGATATAAATGTGTGTATATATAAAACATGGCTTGTGACAATGTAATCCCCTCTCCCCCAACTAAAATTATTATTTTTATCAGTTTATACATCTGACAGGTTTTACATCTGTATTGAAGTTATTTCCAGATCACATAAATTTAACCTAATTTAAAAGTAAATAAAGTGTAATAATAATTAATTCCAAACTGTACATTACATGTATACTGTTCTTTTTTAAAGTTTTGCATGGTTAACTATTTGAAAAATGTTGACAACGGTGAAGCAAAATAGATGTCACTGATTACTTGCAGAGGACTGATTGATTGATAAATCACCTAATTCCTTCACAGAATTTGCTACCATTTGGCAAAGCAGCAAGTGGTATGAGTGAAGTGTATGTTATTAATATCTGTGTGTATGTCTGTGTGTGAGAGTGAATAAGCCAGTATATGTTTGTGTGTGAGAGTGAATAAGCCAATTATGTGTTTGTGTGTGAGACTGAATAAGCCAGTATGTTTATCATTTCACTTACAGGAAAGTTTTATATGCAAAACTTTTAATAAAACATGCCACTCAGTCTCCTTTTACAAATCTGTCATCAATGTAAAATTTTGGGAAGAAAATGCATTTGTGTTGTATACTTAGTAAAGAACTTTTTAATATGAAATGACTGGTAAAGTCCTTTATTTCATTATCATTAAGGTATAAGACTACTTCTATCTCAGTAAATTTATAAGCTATAATGACACACAGTTATATATGTGTAAATTGGTTGATGTAATGTCATGTGTGGCATGCATCTGTTAAGGTGTGTGTGTATGTATTCATGCAGATAAGTATTTATCTGTGTGCATGGCTGTCCAAAATACAAGAGGTCAATACAGTGATTGTAAGATAATAAATTTGTTTCTCCTTAGCTTTAACATAATGTTTAACAAATTATTGTTTATATCATGCCAAGGAAACAGAAGCTAAGTGCCTTTTCAATGGACACAACAAGTTAGCTGACCCAGGCAGGCCTTTATGTGTTTTGAACCCAATACCCTAAATTACAAGCAGGTGGTCTACCATCTATCCGTGGCTTGACTGTAAAAAAATGAATGAATGAGGAGAATGATCTTCGGAAAGAAAGTGGTCAAGTTCCAAAATTGCAGTATGCCTTAATAATAGGTTCTTTCATATGCTATTATTCCATTCTTTCTTGGAAACATACAGCTGCATGTTCTTAAAACTGAAATAATGAATGGAAAATTTATCTCAAGTTCTACGATGGAACAAGCTTTAAAAGTGGATTCCAAACAGTGGCAACTCCTATGATAGAGGAGATAACTCCAAGCAATCCTTCTGTCTGTTGTGAAAGCTTCAAATAACCTAATGTGCATGCAGGAATTGGTATATCAGCTGCATTCTTAATAAAGTCTAGAAAAAGTGGCTTGTTTTCATCAAATACTCTCAGAATCACTGTTCCCTTTGTCTGGTTGTGTGTGACCATACTGTGGTTGCTGTCTCCATTCGTGTACTGACTTCTCTTGATTCGTGCTTGGTATGTCTTTACTTCTTGACAAATGACACAAAAAATGTCATAAATGTCCCTTACTAAGTTTAGAATTAGTGTAGCAATGTAAAATCTTGCAGATAAGTCTGTCCACTTTTGTTTGTTCAGCTTTACAACGCCAACATTGTGTGCCCAGATAAAATGGTCAAAAAGAAGGTAGAAGGCCTGGTTGATCTTGGACAGGGTCAAGGTCATTCGAAGGACATAATCTTTCAGATGCATCGTTTTCAGTGCTCCTTGCAAGAAGTCAAGACTCTTTCCAAACCTCAGCACTGAAAAACAAAATTGAAAAAAAGAAAAGAAAATAGATATGAAATAGTATTAATCAAAAGCCAATACTCCTTGCCTTTATGACCCAACCCACAATGTCCACCCTGCACAATGACCCAGAAGTTGAAAGCTGAAATCCATTACATCAATATTAATATGTATCCATGTGTTCACTATATATATAGGATTTTAAAAAAGAATTCACAGTAATTAAAAGTTGATTTCATTTAACCTTTTCTTCCTTCACAATGGAAACCCAAAATAATATCACTCTTGCATGTGGTTATCCAATTGACAAGTATACTGGTACTATCAATTTGACTGAATATCAACTCTGCTTTACTGGAAGAATATAGTGTAAGAGATTGAAAGACTGATAGAAAAGATCAAGGGATAACAAATATTTGCTGAAGTGAAAATATCCCTCTGCTAATTATCTTTATTGTTTAGAATGTAACAGTAATATATGACTTCATAATACACTACAACAGACACTAAAGTTATAGGGCATAATATGAAATATTTTTAAGGCGGGGTGAGAGTGATGATTACAACAAACTGAACAAGATAGCATGAGAACCTTTCATCTGCAGTTACCTTTATTTTATCTCCTCTGAGCATGCATTGATTAAGATGTGAGTGAACAGTGGTAAGGGCTTTTATACTTTAATGATACCATACTTACTCGATTGTACGTAGGGTTCAACTGCATACAGCGCAGATCCAGATCTGCTCTTGCATAATGCACTGACAGATCACTGGTCTATGTAACTTGTTATAGTACAAGTCACACAGGTCATGTAGGTACTCAACACTATTTCAGTAATGGGTGTCAATTTTTAGAATTTTATTCTATATAAGTGGCAAGTATTCATTTCATTTGGATTCTCATACATCCACATTCCTTTGGAAGATCGTTATTTAGACACCTGAAAAGTGCATATGGCAAAATAAGTAGACAGTTTTGGATGAAATGAATCTAAAGGTGTTATCCAGTAAAATCCAGATTGAATGTCTCACGCTGTGATGTCACAATGAAAGCTATGCAAATTGATGAACAAATTCATCCTGCCCTATATTGTGATGATACCATTCGGCGTGTTATTTTCTTGAGCCAAGTTTAGTACATGGCCACCATTGTAAAAGACCACAGAGATTGCTAATTTTCATCTGGAAATTTCTTCATGACAGTTAATGTGCAGACCATTCAATAATCAGGACTGAATAGACTTTGGTTAAATAAAACTGGTGTTGAATTTTAAAAGAACAATTTATATTTAATTTAAAATGAATAAATGCACATACGTAACCCATGTAACTTGTACTTTTGGAGTAATCATTAAAATACACAACACAGACCTTGATATGCCAGTGCATCATGCAACAACAGATCAGGGTGTACTTATGTTTTTTGCAGTTGGACCTATATTTAAAAAAAACAACATATATGGTACTTTCAGAGTAATATTCACTTTTTTTTCAATCAGACTGGAATTAGTGCAAGTAAAATTGCTGCCATAGATGTTTGCAAAATTAAATCCTTGGGTTAGAAAAATATTAGCAAAGTATTCTTTTATAAGTATCATTTTTATGTGGTTTATCAGAAAACATCTTCTTTTAATATTAAATCTGTCAAAATGCCAGAGGTAAGAAGATACTTCTTTCTTCATATGTCAATTCTATCACTGTGTTTCTAAGTTTGTTGACATCACGATAAATGTTACCATATATACTTGCCTATAAGTCAATACCAACTTAAAACAGATCTGCCATTGTCTAATGTGCCAGTAGATCTGGGTCTGTGCAGTTTCTTTGGAGTATAGTCAGTAGAACAATCAACATAGACCCTGATTGGCAGGCACATTATGCTATGGCAGACCAGGATCTTTGTAGTTTGCAGTTGCCTGGACTTATAAGAGAGTACATACAGTACCTCACGGACTAGAATTAATTTAATGTACTCACAGTCCAGACATGAATTCTAAACTAAACAATGTATTTTGCTTTTAGTCTGAACAAACTGAATAATGTACATACACACACATTGGTATGGGTATTGTCAAGCTATGAACCTTTAAGTAATTACATGTGTTCTCCTTCAACCTATATATGTCTTTATTAAACTGTATATAGTTACAAAATAAAGAACGTAACCAAACTTTCCCCAGCAGATAAGTGAACAATTTTTAAAACCCCAAAATTAGACACCTGCATCTAATTGGCTTTCACATACCTGTATGTGATAGTGTATTCTATGATCTAGATTTTACTTGTCACACATCCTACCTATCTCATACAAAGTGTCCTACATTATACTGTTGCTGACCAAGGTGTATTGGCACATAATTTATGAGATAAACCTGCTGCTAATAGCACATCTGTTGACAGACTGCTGGCTTGATAAAATGTAAGTTAAACAGAATGGTGAACATACAAATTCATGACTTAATGTAAATATTAAACTATTGTATGCAAATTATCTTAATTTAACCACAATCATCCCACAATTACTGGACAACTTGTTAAATGTTGAGTGGAACTTCTGATGAGACTTGTTGTAATGCGTGTGTCGTATATAAAATCTGGATGGGTATAATTTTATTACAGAGTTCTGGAGATCATATATGCTTATTTTGAATGAAGTACTGGTAGTTAGTTGCATGGTCTTACTAGTATTATTGATATGCACTTACTGATAATGACACTAAAATTTCAAAATTTCTTCTTATCAAAAGACTGAACAGCATGCTGCTGAGAGCTGAGCAAATGAGGACAGCAATGAAGTAAGACAGAATCAGAAAAGGCAAACAAGTACATAATTGTCATAAATTTGGAATGATTTCTTTCCCATCCAAAGATGGGAAAGAATTACATTTTTGACTGTTCATGTTTAACTTTCTGCTGTACATATTATCTCTTACCATATATACCTGGTTATAAGTTGGATCCAGTTGAAAGCTGCATAGACCCAGATCTGATACTGAATAATGCACCAGCAGATCTGGTTTATACAGTTTGTTAGGACTGAGCAGTAGAAAAGATAACACTCGATCTGCCATAGCATAGAAAAGATAACACTGGATCTGCCATAGCATAGAAAAGATAACACTGGATCTGCCATAGCATAGAAAAGATAACACTGGATCTGTCATAGCGTAATACACCTGAAGATCAAGGTTTTAGGTTATTTGCAGCTGGGCAACAAGTATAATATTTTCAAATTTCTTGTTTACAATGCCGTTATTATTCAGATCTAACAATATCAAAAAAGAATTATGGCATACAAATAGGGGATAAAAAGAAATCTTCTACTACATGCTTAGGGGTAAAAATGTCTCATGTACAAGTTAGTTTTTGTTTATAATATTTTCAAATTAATGTGAAACTACCTGTAACTGATATGTGATTAATATATAAAACAGTTTTTAAAACTAACTGTCAAAATTAGAAACAAATTGTGTTTAAAATCCTGAAAAGCAAGGAAGCTCTGAAAATACATGAAACAGGACAACCCATACTCTGTATATATTTAATGTGTAGACCGTAGGAAATCTCTGTGATGCCGTGATGCTGTATGTAAAAATGTATACTTCTCAAATTAGATGAATAGTAAGAATTACAAGCCAAGAAACCTGAAGAACAACAATTATACATCAATCAGAAAACTGTGAAAAATTTATGTGAAACTATAGGGAATGAACCTGGAATACTAAACAGGATCTTTCCTATTTTCACAATTCCTGACTCAGATCCCTATGACATGTAACTAAGAAGCTGTCAATCTGACAAGGCTTTGAGATTATGTAATGACCTTTGCCCCATCTTCCAAAGATAAAACTTAGAATATGGTGCCCACAAACAGAAGTGACATTATTTGATTTAACTTCAGGGAGTCTTAAACACAATATATCAATGTGATAGCACACTTGGTTACCTTATCATAACTCAGAAGAGTATCTGCAAGCATTTATATTGTTGAAGCATCAAATCTATGACCAGATATTGACTTAACATATTTAACAACAGGTTTTGGGAATGAACAATGACCCATATATATAGTAATGCAATGAAAAGAAATAGTCGCTAAAGGTAGAATAGATACTTAAGATATTTCAGTGCCTGGCATATAAAATAAAACAATATCCCCAGGGCCTATTCTAAGAAATGTGTAACTGAGGGATTCATTAATTTCTTTTTAAATAAAATTAACAGAATGGATGAAAATCGGCATCATATTTTCAACCCCAATCTTTATTTTTTCATTAAGTCCTTCCTATTTCAGTCATTCTCCCTTTTTTTAAATGGTTGTGAAGGGGGGAATTTGCAACCTAATTTTTCGGTTCTAGAATGGACCCAGCGGGTCCCTTCCACTATCACAACTGAGGCATAAAAATGATTCAATCAATGTTTTTAAATCAAGATATTCAAGATAACTTTAAACAAAAATGTTACAGTAATGATACACTTGAGTGAACAATATCAATGTTACAGTAATGGTATGCCTGAGTGAACAATAAACAATGTTACTGTAATGGTATGCACAAGTGAACAATAAACAATGTTATGCTTGAGTGAACAATAAACAATGTTACAGTAATGGTATCATTGAGTGAACAATAAACAATGTTACACTTGAGCGAACAATAAAGGAAACATACACTGATATATGCATTGGGTTTCTTTATATGTCCTGTTCAGAAAATAAGTGTGCTAGGTTAAAATGAAGTTTAATATATATTATCTATATACAAGATGCCAATTATGCTCACTGTACATGTACATATAAAAAATGAAGCTCACTCTACACGTTTATCCTCTATAAACTAGTTGAAGATGAAACTCACTGTATCTTATTTATATACCAGTTCAAAATGTGGCTCACTGTACATGTTCTCTATATACCTGTTAAAAATGTGGCTCACCATACATGTATGTTCTCTATATATCAGATCAAAATCAAGCTCAGTGTGTATTCTCGACAGACCAGATCAAAAAGCAAATATGACAATTCATCTGAGCGGCAAGTTATGAAAACCTAACCAGTGCTCTCAACAAAGTTTCAGGATGAAAAGTCCTGGACTCTTCATTCATGGAACTCATGAGTCCCCAGCCTGTTTTGGAGACTCTCTGACATAAACTCATGAGTCCCTCACTTTGAAAAGAATAGAAAGGAAAGTAAAAAGGTACATGATCATTATTTTATTGTATATCTGCCTTCAGTTCTCAGCCTTGTAAGGTCACATAGTGTAGTGCCCTAGACTAAAGCACATGTATAAAAGCATCACCTTATTATTATTATTATTATTATTATTATTATTATTGCTTATTAATGATTTGACTACTGTTCAACTGACACTCTGAGAAATATTTGATTATTGGCATGATTTATACATGTATCGTCAACAATTTAAACAGTTAAAACAACAAAGATTTATTTACCAATCACAACATACTTGCATACACACTCAGTACAACATTGGTTTCTTTGAAGTCATCACATCAAAAAAGGATAAACTGTTAATTAGTCACACAGGATTCAAGCCTGCTTACCTATGTCTAGCCATTAGCTATTCCACAGATTGGTTAACATCTGACAAAAATACAAGAGGAGGAGTATCATGGGGAAAGGTGCATCATGGGGATGTTTTACATGGAGAAAAGATGTTTCCTGTGAGAATTTCATGCATATTTGATGCAGAAACTTGGGTTCCTGATATCCCTGCCTAACACAGAGCTGAAATTTTCAACTACCGGTAGTCCTAAATTAAGATTTTATGAAATAACTTAAGTTTTCTTTCCTTTTTATGTTCTTAAGTTTTCCTACATTAAAAAGCAAGGAATCCCATGCTTATTTTTAACTGTGGGGTATGCGTTTATAACAGTAAAATCTTTCTTTAAAAAAAATCAAAATCAAAATCTGCACATGTATGGGATGCCATATATGTATCTTGGGAGATTAATGGTAAGAGATTATAGAAAATCTTACTTGACTGGGAAAATTTTGATCTTGTCCTGGGTTTATTTACAAGTAATTTTTCCAGTCCAATTGCTTGTCTACTGAAATAGCGTAGCTGCCACTATTGATAGATTTAAACTTCTACAAGCAGACTATAGTGTTACGAAAGATAAAAGTCAATACTGCCTGTGTATCACTTGAAGGATTATGAATAAGACATAATGTTTACGATTAAATCTTTCACTCACAATGTTTTTTTTTATTTTGATAAAAATAATTCATGTGACATTTGTCATTACTGTCAGTCAAAAGAGAAAATCTGTTGGCTAAACTGATGCATATGCCTACATATTTTTCATCTTAAATTGCTATACATGGATTGATGAGCCAAACTAAATGGTTAATGGGGTTTTGAAAATCAGGGATAAATATTGTACCTATTAGAATTGATGAAAAGAACATTTAAACACAATATATTTTCTGTTCAGTTTCATTAATCTCATGAACAAAACTCATTAAAGATGTGTTAAACATTTAAACTGCACCAAAATACTCATTCATACATGTGTATTCACATTAAAGTTATCATCGAATAAGTGAATATCTGATTAAATGGTACCTTAATGCTGTCAACTCAACATGGTAACTTCAATACGATTAATGATGTTGTTGCTTTATTTATAATGGCATCTTTAACACATCGTTAGCTATATCATGCTGAAGAAATATATCCTAACTTACTTTAGGAAGGACATACCAAGGCAGCTGATGAGAGCTGGCCTGGGCCAGTACTATCTAACTTGTGTCTTGGATTATGAGTCTGATGTTCTACCAGCTTAGCTGCCATAGCTCCCACTCAGTAAGATCAAATCAGTTTCAACAGATGCTACACTAACATCTACTGCTTAAGAACATCTGGTAACTAAACAAATTTTAGGATATTTAAATGTACTGAAGATGTTTGTTTGCATTAAGTAAGAAGTTAAACTTACACTTCCTGGTCATGCTAAACATATACTCCAATTTTTTTAGCTTCTCCAGAATGTCAGCTGCATCATGCCTTCCTTCAAGGTAGCCCACAAGGAATCGACTGGTATACTGGAGGAGTCTATAAGAAAGAATACAGTACATACATACACTGTGTACCCATCTGCAAACAGTATAGACACAGTCCAGAAGACTTAAATTGTTACTGCAGTCTTTATACTCCACAGAAAAGTAAATGTTTGTTTCTGCGTTTTTCTTTATTATTATCAAGAGCCATGAGCATAAAATAAGACATAACTTTCAACTTGTGAATTCAAAATATAAGTACTAACAAGAAATGCACAAAATATATATATATATATATATATATATATATATATATATATATATATATATATATATATATTATTTATAATGTATTATACTTCATTCATGTATCAGTAAACACTGACTATGTAGGTGTGATGCAATATCAATTTCATTTATATTCAGTTCCAAGCACTGAGTCAATGAAATTAAAGTCAGTTGCAACACGAATCTTTAGGGTACCATCCATAATGTAAACTGCAGCAACATAACACATTATACATAGGTAACCATCTAGTCTCTAATACTAATTAAAATAATTTTTATTTACATATGAACAACAAAATGCAAGCAGTAATACATTTAATACATCTATATGTCATATAATACTGATACAGCACATGCATAAAAACTATTCTAAAACAGACATAAACACATATGACCTACCAAGGATGACCCACAAAAGTTTATAAAAACTTAATCCAAGTGGAGTCCTATGGGATCAAGAGTTTATGGCATGGTACATATTGCAAATTATAATTCAATATTCCATTAACCTAAGAATTAAAAACTTAACAACTAATATCAGAATTAATAAGGCTGATTTAAATGATTTATATTTGAAATGTGATTCATGAAAGTGAATAATAGTTTCCATTGTTATGTGTCTAGGCTTGTATAAAAGTAACAAAGAAAAGAGTGAAGCCAACAAGCCTTATAAATTTAACAAAATAATTTATTTCCCTAGAAAAACAAGGTAAAAATATGAAAAAGGACTTATTGTTTATGAAACTAATCCAAAATTAATCCTAGAATTAATAAATATAAGTCCTATCATTAAAAAGTTCTAAGTGAATCAAAGTTTGAATCCCGATGAAGTTCCGAGATGGAAGGCGATGATGTCTTCAATAACCTGTTTTGTGTTGTCGCGTCAACAGTTCCTTGTTGAATCACCAAGAATAATATTCCAGCTTTAGAATTCCGAATAATTTTCAGTAAATGTCTTTGTCCAAGAATTCTGATGAGCACTAGATGAAGTCTCCAGGGAAAATAAATTATTAATTCCAAAAAATAGAAAAATTCAAATCAAACTGGCAACAACCAAAATAATACCTTTGAGCCCAAAGGTATGAATTATGACTGACCAAAAAACACTATGAAACGTCATTTTAACTCCAACTGAAACGCAAAACAAACCAACCTGATAGGGTCACGTGATCACTTCCATTCAAGAGACGTAGTAACATTATATGCCAGCTGTCATGTCCGCCATGGACGAATTCGATTGTACTGAATGAATCTTACTATAAGATTCAATAATAAAAAAAAATTAAAAAAGTTGCTTACCACAGACCCGAAACTGGCTTCGAAATCTAGGTCCGTAAAAGATACAAAGTTTCAAACTACTGCATGATTATCAGGTTTAACAGAACTGAGCTGGATTTTCTGGAAAAATGTCAAATCCAGTGAATAAAGTTATCATTACAATAACATGTAATGAAATAAAAATAAAATAAAAATAAATTTAAAACTAACACACAAGTAATTAAATTACATATACGTAACACCATTCTTTTATTGTGTTACAAAAAAAAGCCGCTAATGCTTTGCCACTAACACATGGTGTAACAAAATTAAATATACTATCTAGCGACAACATGGAGATGATTAATTTTCACAAATCTCTGGCTCAGATGACTCACATTTTTCAATAAAAGATAAATGTATGAGCAGAATTTTGTCTGAATTGATTCACTGTATTCTCCACTGTCAGCATTCCCACATGTTCAAGTTCATGCTGTCTGGTACTTGTTCTTGGTTCAACATAAATCTTAACAGTTTTATTCTGTGCTATTTAGAAATTTTTACTAAATCCTGGCATACATGTAATGCAAAGGACAAGAATGGCCAAAATTGCACCATGTTTTCTAGTTTTCAGTGATTATAACTGACCTCACTGACTACTTTTAAGTCTCCTGCTTAATATGTATTTGTAATCTATATGAAGACCTAAATATTTAATACACTTTTCAGAAATAATGTTAAGGCCATTACAGATTATTTCCAATTCACTGAATTCTTTTACTTTTGATTATGAGTCAAATAAGAAGCATCCTGTTATATCCAAAGGTAAAACAATACTTTGTTTTCAATAGATCATGATTCATGGTGTTCAAAGTGTTTTGGAAGTTGAGTATTATCATTTATGTGTGTACAACCATTGATGTTTGAACCTTAACATTATGAAGATGTATCAGTGAACTACATTCTCCTTAACACAGTTGTTAGTTAAATAGTTGTAAAGCTCAACACACTCCGTTTTCTATTATCTTGGACATCAATAATAAATGTGCTAACAGGCCTGTAATTGTCTGCATCAGCATCACCATAACTTTTACAAAGAGATCAAACCCTAGCAAACTTTAATTCATCCAGCACAATATCAAAAAGAATGGCTGACAATCAACCATGTTTTCTAAACCTTGGTGGGATAGTGTCAAGGCCTGTACTTACTTGTACGTGTATTCAAGTTACTCGGCTTGTCGTAAACAAAATAGTACCTTACAAAATGAAGCTGGAATTTGTCATTTCAAATATGTATAACTTTTTATTGTGATCCACCAGCTTATTTTTATTGCACATCAAGGCAAAATTTAAAAAAACCAAGTGATCCAAAGAAGAGAAACTTTAATATTATAGTCTGAATATACCTCCTTGTTTGTTGGTACCCCCCTTCCAATTTAAAAAACAAAAACCACAAATGAGATAAAAGATGTTCAGAACTTAATCAGTTTATTTACTGATTTATAATTTCAAACCTGATTATGCCCAGGGGGGCCCTAACACCATTATAGTCTGCGTGTTTCACTCCAAACTGATGTTTTTTGTGTAAAAGACGACCATGCTTGCCAGTCATTTCCAGTTCCTCGACAAGCCTATTTTCAGTCAAGTGGTTTAAGCATGACTACACATGAATATACATAGAAGGAAAACACTATGTCATCTGCTTATGAAAGTTACAATGTTGAATCAAGCAAAGGAAATGAATGACAACTACAAATTTGCATTTCCCATGGATTTAACAAGTGGTGTAATTTCTATGTGCACGTGTGCAAAGAGATAAAAAACTAAGCTCTCAACATTATGGTAATTTACAGAATTTTCCGGCCGTTACAGAATAAGATGAATTACGTCACAATGTTGTCTGAGGAAAAGAGACTCACCCATAGTGTACGCAATATGGTGCCGTATTAGTATGGAAAGACCATTAAACATGAAAGGTGCAGAAGATGCTAGTACAGTGAAACCTGTCTTGAAAGACCACTGTTTTGTGAGACCACCTGTCTTGAGAGACCATATTCTCAATGTGCAAACTTAATGATTATATAGCACCGTGACCTGTTATGAGAGACCACCTGTCTTGAGAGACCATAATTTTCTGGCAAAAAGGGTGGTCTTTCAAGACAGGTTCTACTGTATTAGGATCAATCACAGGGGCTCGTATCGTTGCTTACAATTTACCTGTCATACATGTACTATATAACAATATATGACAATATTGTAAGCAACGATACGAGTCCCTGTGGGGCCAATCTGGTCAAAGTCAGGTTAGAAATTATAAATCAGTGAATGAATTGACTAAGATCTGTGCACTTTTATCACATTTAAGTCTTCCATTATTGAAATTGGTGGTGGTGGTGGTGGTGGGATACAAACAAAATAGTTATACAAATAAAATACAAGTAACCATCAATTACCTGCATATCCTCTCCCTTCCATTAGTTTGGGCATTGAATTTAATTATTTGACTGACAAGATCTGAGTCCATGTCTTCTTTCTCTTTTGATCAACGTATGTATTCCCACCCTGAAGTGGGACAAAACTGCCAGTGGACGTGATCCAAATACTTCACACACTATCTACTACAGTATATGAGCCACTTCTTGAGAGGCCGAAGGTTACAGGCACTTTAACTTCCGTTATATTTGGATATATTTGGCTTTTTTCCTATCTGTTCATCTGTAGTTGATGTCGTTCCGACTGTTTGTTTGTATTTCCGCTAAAATGGCCGACCTAGAAACGTCTTTTCTTCGATATTGTTTGGAAATCTGCACACACATCGGGGCTTAATGACACTTACGTTTATAGAAGAATTGTTGTAATTATATAATAATTATATATTATAATTATAATAATTATTTTACAAGAAACAACAAAAATGCCTGTCTACATCAGAAAGAACGTTAGTTACACTCCTCCATCCCTGGATAGAATACCAGTTGAAGACGAGGATGATTATCTGGTAGACCCTGAACAGCTTCGAGACACTCTACCACAACCATATCGTATGGTTGACAAAGTACTCAACTTAATATTTGAAGATGTATGGGTTGTTATATCAAAAAGGGAAGAGAAACGCATGGAGGAAGCCAGGAAAATTAAACCTCCTCGGTATCAGCATTCTGCGCATATTGAAGGGGCCATACCGGGCGCAACAACACATAAGTTGGTAATTAATCGTTTGCAAACATGTCAAAGAAAAAATAAATTACAAAATTCTGACTTGGTTGATAGCATGCACATTGTTTTTGCCGCATCTGTTTAAGCATGGTAAGATACAGTAGTCTCTTTTCCAGTGTAAACATTTTTAATGTTCTGCTCTTGTTTTTGAAAGTCACAAAACATCAACATCAATTGTTGCATTCAACTGAAGATGTTTGATAACATCACTATAGGTCTGAAGTTTATGCTGGGATATGCTTGGAATTCCTGTCTTGCCTGTCTCATCTGCTTTCATTTCAAGGTGTACTGAAATTTTGTGTTACATAGGTAATACATCAGTTAGTCCTGCAATGTAAGATACCTCCCCTAATATTTGTGTTATTTAGGTCACTGCCTGAATAATGGCACTGTGTAGCATGTTCGAAGGGACTAACATCGGAACAAGAAATCAAATTTTCAGGAATGTCTCACACACTTGGCAGCTCATACTGATGCTTTTCTACAAATTAAAGTTATGCTTTAGATGGACTTTACTCTGATTTTTTTAAAAATAAATTCAAATTTTCACACAAGCAAGTGGACGTATTTTCAAGTTCTGTTAACCTGAATTTCAGTTTGCTGGAATGTGATGGAAGCTGGAAATGCTGAAATTGGATTCAGCTGAAGTGTGTTTCTTTAATGAAATGAATATAGATATACTAATATTGAAGAAAGTGTTCAGATAACTTGGTTTCATTCAAGACACTTTTCGTCCTTTTAACCTATATGGGCTGCTGAAGGATTTATTATTTATTATCGATAAACATTTTGGATATAGAAAGGAAAAATCTGCATTTTTCTTAGGTCATTTCATGAGAAATGACAGGGCATAAATATAATATAACAATAAAGAACTAGTTTCAAAGTTTCATTTGATGTGGTGAATGGCTTGGTCTTTTCCGTTAGGTGCACTTCAGTGTTGAAATAAAATTTAAGTCACTAAGCTAAAATAACCTAGACATGGTGTATTTATTTAAAGTAAAACCTTTCAATTAAACCCTTAATAATATCACTTAACAAATAATACAGTCAGCACTTCAAAATAAGGAGATCTATTGTAGTTTATCATCTCCACCTTATGACATTTGCTGTTAGAAACTATATGCTTTTTTTATGTACAGGGTATTGTATATGAAGGAAGGAAACTTTCAGATTTTTCTTGCATGGGTTGGATAGGAAGAATTGCTTAAAACTAGGTACATTATAAGTTCATTAGTTTTAAAAACATCCAGTTTTTGCTGTCTAAAATCTAATGAAATAGCCTCACACTGTGCATGTACATGCTTAAATAAAATTTAATGTTCTATTAAAAGATCGAAACAAAAGTCATAAATCTTTTACACTGGAACAGTAACTACAACTTTCTTCAACCTTTAACGAAGGTAAGTGCAAATGGAATCATAGCCATTGCACATGATCAAACACTGCTGTTCTTTTGATCTCAAGTGCTAAGTTAAAGCATTGATAAATTTACTCTTGATATCTTTCATCTCAGGAACAAAAGCTATTTAATAAGATAATCATTTAGTCCTATTCAGTTTTAAATCTTCCAAACCTGCAGTTCCTGGTGTAGCAAAATAATTTGACTCATTAAGTATATTCTCCAGGAAATAGAAAATAACCTTTTGAAAGACTAAAGTACATTTACAATGGCCCAGACAGTTGATTTCTGCCCGATATGCTGCATTTACTGATTGTATTCATTAAAAATAGTGAACCCTAAGTAATAGTTATTAGAATACCTGCAAAAGGTTGTCATTAAAAACTTGAAGTACATGTAATTTATATGCTTTTTATTTCTTTTTTTTTTTTTTCATTTTAATTTGCAAGCAGTGCTAGATAACAATGTAGAATGCATATACTGATTTCAGAGATATGCTATTTTCAGTTTTGTAATTGTAATTAATGATTCCTTGTTTAGATTTGAAGGATTAAAGGGCATGATATTGTAAGTTATTAAATAATAACAAAATATAGCATTATATTTTGGAGGGTACAACATGAAATCAGTAGGTTAGATGCACCACATCAGTCACTTATATTTATATAAGTCATGAGTTTATTTGACATTATTCCATAATGTCTCTTTAAGAGTTTTTCTGGTATTTTTATTCACTTGTATGTTAGTTTAATAAATAAATCGGATTTTGTTCAATTATACATCGTTCCATTCTTCACTTGAAGATAAAGATGTACCTGACCTAGTACATTCCAAAGTTGGAAAGACATCCAATTATTCAAGATCTCATTAGCATAAATTACCCTGCAAAATTTGGTTGAAGTCTAACAATCCTTCATAAAATAATGCCGAAGAAACCATGGTCAGGTGGATGGAGAATCAGGGTCCTTAACTCCTGTAAATGATGTCATGATATTCAAAAAATTAGATTCTTTCAAGATCTTATCAGCATAAAAGGGCATTTTAAATTTAGTTGAAATCCAAGAATCTTTCATAAATATATGTTACAGAAACCAAATTAGAATTGTGTGAAAATTGTAGCCATATCTCCTCAGAATGAAGTTGTGAATTTTTGAAGATTAAACTCATTTACGGTCTCATGAGTATACAGCAGCAGGTCAAATTAGGTTGAAATACAGCACTCTTTGGTAATGTACTCCTGCAGAAACCAAATCCAGGATGTCAATTATAGACATAACAATTGTAAGTAATGTCACAGAATGAAACACATGCAAGGTTGCATCTACATAAAGCTGTATGTCAGCTTTGGTTGAAATCGAACAAACGTATGTAAAGTTATGCTGTAGAAACTAAAGTAGAAACTCTTCTAATAAATTTATGGAATTCTGAAAATAAAACTAATTTAAGTTCTCAATACATCGAAGCGTGTCTGTTTCAGTTGAAGTATAGCAAGCTTTGGTAAAACAGTGCTATAGAAACCAAAGCTAAAAATAAATCTGGGGCCATAACTCCAGTAAATTATTTCATAGACTGTGTAATGAAATTTATTCAAGGTTTCTTCAATATAAAGTTGCATGTCAAATTTGGATGAAACCCAACAAACCTTATGAGAAATATGCTGCAAAAACCATAGTTATAATGATGTGAAATCAGGAGATGTAACTCTGCTAAATAAAGTTGTGTAATTCTGAAAATAAAATTCATGCTGTCATCAGTAAACAGTTCGATGTCAAATTTGGTTGAAAGACAAAAATCCTTGATGCAGTAGTGCTGCATGAACCAAATTTAATGGGACAGTCAGTAGGCATAATTCCCATAAATTACATGATTGTTCAGTGGAAATAAAACTTGTTTTAAGGCTCATCAGTAGATAGCTGTGTGTCAGATTTGGTTGAAATACATCACTCTGGAGTAAAGTAGTGCTATGTTTGAGGCCTTTAGTGATAAGCTGACAACAGTATCAGACAAACATGTATCACATAAATAAAATGAAAATCTGTTGAAAAATGTACACCATACATGAATAACCTGTTTGGAAAGGCTATTTACAATTTTTAAAAAAGTGTATTACAGATGTAAGCAAAATAGAAAGCTCTTGACGAGAACAAAAATGCAAAGATCAGCAGTAGAAAACAATGTATGATGCTTGGCTCAAGTATTAGTACACTGAAGCATGTTTACATAAGAGTACCGCAAGGATCTATCTTAGGGCCAGATTGATTTAATGTTTTATCAATGAAATATTTTTTACATGGTTTCACACATGCATGCAGATACTGATAATATAGTTAGATCTCAGGCAATGGTAAAAATTACCTTTAATTGAATTATAGATATATAATTAAATGAAGGCCAATCTAGACAGTTTTAAGTTCTTGCTCTCTGAGCTAAATAAATGATTTAAAAATGTCATCTAACTAGAATGGTAATATATTCAAATGCAAGACAGACAAAACTTTTAATTATAACAAAATGTATAAAAGAAAAGGTCCACAGCTCAAAAGTTTGGGAAAATTAACCATAATCTATTTTCTTATTATGTTCATCTTCAGTTTTTGTCCATTAGGTTGGACACTTTTGTGGTGAGGTCAGTACAAGGAAAATTTTAAAACTTTTCAAGAGTTTTCAAATTTGTATACTATAATTACTTTGTTACCATGAAGAACTCAAATCAAATCTCTCATCTCTTCAGGAATTTGAATGATAACATATTGCATTAGAAACCTAAACATTTGCAAACAAAAAGTCCAAAGTATTCTCATGGTCTTATTCATTTCCAAGGTAACTCTTATTTCTTGAAATATAGCCATACTGTGACAATTTCACAGCTGTTAACAATGAGATACAGTTTATATTCTTATAGATATTACGTAGCCAAACTCTGACATGCATTACCAGATTAAAGATAGGATATGTATTTACATCTATTCCATAGTTTTCTTTGTAAATGAAATGTGAATTCAACTGACTGTACATACAGCGCATGTTGGTATTTATTTATTGTCTGGGTGCCTGTTGTGTTGTATATGCATTTACCCACCAATAAACCTACAACAGTATTTGCTAACTGTAAATAATTTGGTCCAGCATGTGACAGGAATTAGCAATTAAAATACATTTTTAAGTTTTAAGTGAGTTTTGGTTTTATGGGTTTTTTTATAAAGGGCAAAATTGAAATTAGGGATCAAAATTTGTTTTGGTTTCAGAGTAGAGGGGTTTTGGTTTACTGAAGAAAAAACTGATGCTAAAGAATGAAAAATTCATGACCCCTACAAAATTTTGATTTTGAGGGGATTCCAGCATACTAAAGGTTCACTAATAAGGGTTTTCAGTGTCTATGCAAAACTGGTGTAGGGGATTTATTGTTGCTAGCATTCATATTTCTTTTTTTATGATTTTAATGTAATATGAGAAAAAATGCACTAAACTATGTTGACATGTATTACTCTGGCTTTTTATTTTCAGAATGTCAGCTACACCAAATGCATGTGTGACAGTGTTGATGGAAAGTATGTTTTTCTTGGTCTCCCATCTGGTGTGCTAGCAATTGATGGACACAGTCAGCAAATTCTTGCTTACTGGGAGGATGAGCATGCTGACATTACTCAGATCAAAGCTTACTTAATGGGTGAACAGCTCTATCTGATTGTCACTATTGATGATATGGGTAAGTCCATTTAGTTCACAAAATGATGATATGGGTGAGTCCATTTAGTTCACAAAATACTGTTCTCATATTCTTTATGAAATATATGTAAAGGTCCCCAAACTGCCATATTTCCATGACATAACCAACAAATCAGGTCAGATGACTACCGTATATATTCTCTTATAATTTGAGTCAGACTGCAAACAACAAATATCCTGATCTGCCATAGCATAATGTGCATGCTGATCAGGTCTATGTTATTTGTTCTATTGATAACTCCTAACAAACTGCACAGACCCAGATTTGCCAGCACATTATGTGATAGCAGGTCTGGTCTGTGCAGTTTGCAGTTGGACTCATCTTATAAGCAGGTATATACGGTATTTATATTCTTGACATATTGGGCATTGGACATAAATACCCATAATTATCCTATGTATTTGTTTGGTCATTTGGTCATCATGCTTTTCTAGTTGTCAAAAGATTCTATAGTCACAAAACATGAGACAACAGAAATACAAAAGCTTATCTCCTGGACTTGTAAGAACCATATAACAAAATAATTGCTCCATGGTCTGCACTAGAGACATTACTTCAGACCATCTCACATCATATGCTTTTTATAATATGGTTATGATGGAGTGTTTGTACATACCAAACCTTTTGAACAAAATGGATGTTGCCTGGGTCCTAATTAAAAAGATTAAAGATACTAGCAAAAACAAGTAATTTTCATCCTTCATGACTTGTTTGAGAAATTGATGAAATAAATCATTACCACTGAACTGGACCAGAAGTACCTGTCAGTTAATTTTGTAATAGTTATTAATCAGATTATATGATTATCAGTTAACTCTCATGATTTTTTGTTTGGTTTTTGGTTTTTATCTGTACTGCTTAATGACTAAAAGAGCTTATGCAATGATCCTGCATCTAAAATCCAGCATCCACCTCTCCATCTTGAATCCAGAATCTGTTAGCAGTTGTTTATGATTGCTCCTTCTCTGCAGAGGAAAATCATGAAATTTGTTGCACAGTTTCATCCAGGTCTAGTTGGTCCTCAAGGAAACTGGTGCCCCTTGGTCATCCAAGATGGCTGTAATGGTGGCCATCTTGAAAATCTTGTTATTTGTACTCCTGATTAATGGATATTCATATCAACATGGGGTTTTCACAAAAAAGATAACACTGAGATCATTTAAATGAAAATGATTCTGATTTGACATGCAATATCGCTATCATGGAGGTCATCTTTAAAACCTTGTTATCATCGCTCTTTCTGAAAATGGTTCCGATCTAAAATTCAGTATGTCTGCTGCAATGGAATTCTTGAAAATCATTTAGCTTACTTATTGAAGTACTGCAGGGGTCATGCACTGGCCTTTTATCCATAATCTGGCATGCATTGTCTGTTAGCAGTTGTTTCTTATCAAGACATATTTTAAAGTCCTTGCACATGAGTCATGAAGCTTAGTGTACAGTTTCAATTTGAGGTCTAGAGGTGCTGAATGGGTATATGAGAAAGCTTGCCAGTGGCTTCCCAAAGGTCACTGATTCTTCCAAGGGTCTTCCTTGGTTCTATCCCCAACATATATACTGGCTGTCAAGTATAGCCTATCATGTGCTGAAAAATGACATAAAACCCCACAAACCAAACTTGATTGTGATTGAAATATTTGTTTTTGTTCCAAATTTGTACATTTTCTTTTACATAAAAATTTCTTCTACATAAATATTTAATGAAGACACTATTCTGAATGAAATGCTTTAGGAGATTGATTGGTAAAGATAATGTCAGTATGAATGAAAAGGTCCATTTGTGTATATGTAGTATGCATGGGGTTATTTCATTACCAATTTAAACAAAGAATCTTTATTTGCAGGTATAGCAAGATTGTTTTCCTTTCTTATCAACAAGATCTACCTGCTTAAGGTTTTAAATGAACAGTCACCTGTAAGTACAATTCAGTCATCACAGTATGAAAATACTTTATTCATTTAAAGTCATCATAAAAGATACCACAACATTTTCAATAAAAAGAAAAATAAAAAATGGAAATGCAGTGATTTCTAATTTTAATAACTAAGCATTATCATGCTTACAGTAGATGTGTGTTGCTGATATTTAGTTTGATAATTACTTACTGATGTATTTATCATGGAAGCATCAGTCACTTTTAAGGCTTTGAAAAATCTTACTGGCTATGACACAAAAATAAAGACCTGAGTATTCTTTTTGTAAAATGTTTTTTAATTGATTATTTGTTTACATTTGTCTAACTCTGATTTTGTTTGGGTAACATTGTTTTATTTTTTTATATTACATATAATTTTCAGTGTCAAAGGTCACAACATTGTTGAAATTTCTGTCAGAATTAGATAGATCAGTGTCTGTAAATGTTCATTATATATGAATATTAATAGACACTCATTTATATATACTGTACATGTATATTCGGAAAATCCACACTTATGAATATAATGTAAATCATATTTTTTCAGGATAGTGAAAACAAAATATTGGTCAGCAAAATTGAAGCCTCTTTGGAAGGGGATTATCTTGGAGCTGTTTTGGAAAGTAAGATGACCCTACTGTAATATAAAAAAAATATACTATACGTCAACCTGGATTGTTCACTATTGATAAATTCTCATTTATTATATCTTCCCCAAACCCCAGATCCCTGCCACAGAATAGTAACCAAAGTGTCAGAAACTGAAACCCATTACAGATATTAGGAGTGATCCATAAACAGATTAACAAAGCAAATTAATATAATACGAATGAACTGCATCAATAATAATCTCACAGTATTATGACTGTTTTCAAACAAATGTGTGAGATTTTGTGAAAATGTTCTGTCTGGTTTTATATGTATATAAATTTCTTCTAGATCACATAAGTTGACCTACTAGCCGGGATTAAAATAAATATTTCCTGTTTAATATTTGTTCTTTTGTAAAACAAACAAACATAAACATGCAAAACTGTTGGGTGCATTTCTTGATAGGCCGTCAAATTCAGTTTTCTTAAAATGTTTAGTTCTAGACAACTGTTAGCTGACTCAGTTTTTAAGATGTTTTTGGACATACTCCTGTATAACTTTTCCATAATTTTACAAAATGTTTGAACATGTAACAGATTTAAGTTTATACTACTGTAGTTCACAAATGAGAGCTTTGGAGGAATTACTGCATATTACTCAGTAAGTTTAACAGTACTAGGACATTGTATCAATTTCAGTGAATGGCTTCATGTGGATTGACTCATGACATTCGCAGCTGTCTTGGGTATTCTTACCACATCATAAAGGAAATGGGACCATCCAAGTTAATGCTTTGTTTTTGAGGGCTTTTCAGTTTATTGAAGTTCTTAAATTTCACCTAAAATGAAATACAGTTAGTTATTTCCCCTTAGGTTAAGAATGATGTGAATATTGAATATATATATATATATATATATATATATATATATATATATATATATATATATATATTCTTTTGACATGTATAGTGTAAGTGATTTTATATACATACATATATATATATATATATATATATATATATATATATATATATATATATATATATATATATATATATATATATATATAATATATATATATATAGTTACGTGTAGGCTTGTACAAAAGTAACAAAAGAAAAGAGTGAAGCCAACAAGCTTTGTATATTTTAACAAAATAATTTATTTCCCTAAAAAACAATGTAAAAATAGGAAATAGGACTTACGGTTTGTGAATATAATCCAAAAACTAATTCTAAAGTTGAAAAAATATAAGTCCTATCACTAAACAGTTCTAATTGAATCCAGGTTCGAATCTCAATGAAATTCCAATATGGAGGCGATGATGTCAGATGAAGTCATTGTACGTATGGCAACAGATCCTCGTGTAATCACAGTTTATGTTTCCGTTTAGAATTCCAGATATTTCCACTGAATTTCTTTGTCCCAGAACTTTTTATAAAAGAGTACACTTGTTTAGTTTTCTAGAGAATAAATTATTAAATTCCAAAAAATAGATGAACTTTAAAACAATCTGGCTTCAACAATAAAACACCTTGAGCTCTGAGATGTAAAAATTATGACTGATCAATCTACTAGCAAAATGGCTGTTTTAAGCCTTGATTTTAGATCACATGATGGCTCATGTGATGGATTACGTGACCACTAATTTGAACATCGCATTAAAAAAAATGCCATTTAGCACATAGCTAGAATAGCCCTATCTAAGAATCAGATTCTCATGCTGGAAATGAATTTAAAAATAAAACTATTTTCAACAGAGCTAACACGTAGGCTGAAGATGACCTTGGTAATAGCCAATCATTTTCGCGTAGTGTTTACAAAATCTATGAACCAAAGTGAGCTAAAAATAGTGCTTAAGTCATACTTTTACGTTCTAATCAGACTGATATTTTTTTCAAAAATATCAAATTCCATGAAAATAATCATTACAATAAAATGTAATGAAACAACAAATAAAATAAAAAGGAATTTAAAAACTAACACACATGTAATTAAATTACATATGCGTAACAATATATATATATAGAGATAATACATACAACAATTATATATATGTATATATATATATATATATATATATATATATATATATATATATATATATATATATATATATATATATATTATTTTGATATGTATAGTGTAAGTGATTATATATGTATGTATGCCAAAATAATCTGACAGGTCACAGAGTTATGATTCATTTCAAACAAGAACCAAACCTGTGCCATGAGTAACGGCACCAATTGTCATGCTGTCGTGCATTGGTGCTCATACCCACTCAGCCATGTGCTTATTCGCCACAAAAAATATTTGGAACAGGGCCAGGAAAGGGCTCGAGTTGCACAAGAATGGACTTGCTAGGCAAGCAAACATTAGCATTCAGCTAAAATCACAAACCTACTGGGTCTTTTTTTTATAAATACAAGGTATATTCATGAAATTCTAATTACTGGGGTACAATCTGATGCCAGGCAGAGAGGAAAGCACTTATCCCTAGATTCCACATTATGTGTATTGGTATATTATTGTATGAAGGACATTTTTTATAATTGAATGACACTCGTATAGCCAAACAGGGTTAGAGTGAGATTTCGTTCCACTCAAGTGAAAGTTTATCTTTTAACAAATGATTCCTTGAATAAAAGTCTTTCTCTGAATTCCAGGCCATATCATGCATGATTTTATTATGAATTTCAGGACATATCATATATGATTTTATTATAAATTCCAGGCAATATCATGCATGATTTTATTATGAATTCCAGGCCATGTCATGCATGATTTTATTATACATGCCAGTCCATATCATGCATGGTTTTATTATGAAATCTGGGCCATATCATGCATGATTTTATTATGAATTCCTAGCCATATTGTACATAATTTTATTATGAATTCCAGACCTTATAAATCATGATTTTATTTTACATTTCAGGCCATATGATGCATGATTTTATTAAAAATTACAGGTCATAGTATGCATCATTTTATTATAAATTCCAGGCCATATCATAGATGATTTTATTATGAATTCCAGGCCATATCATGCATCATTTTAGTAAGAATTTAAGGACATGCATGATTTCATTATAAATTCCAGGTTTTATCATGCATGATTTTATTATGAATTTCAGGCCATATCATGCATGCTTTTTTTTTAAATTCCAGGCTGTATAATACATGATTTTATTATAAATTCCAGGCCATATAAATCATGATTTTATTATAAATTCCAGACGATATAAATCATGGTTTTATTATAGATTCCAGGCTGTATAATGCATGATTTTGTTATAAATTTCAGGCCATATAAATTATGATTTTATTATAAATTCCAGGCTGTATAATGCATGATTTTATTATAAATTCCAGGCCATATTATACATAATTTTAATATATATTCCAAGCTATATCATGCATGATTTTATTATGGCTGACAGGCCATATCATGCATGATTTAATTTTTGATTCCAGGCCTTTATGAATTCCAGGCCATATCATGCATGGTTCTTTTATGAATTCCAAGCCATATTATACTTGATTTTATTATGAATTTCAGGCCATATTATTCATGATTTTATTCTAAATTCCAGGCTTTATCATGAATGATTTTATTATAAATTCCAGGCTTTATCATGCATGATTTTATTATGAATTTCAGGCCATATCATGCATGCTTTTTTTTTAAATTCCAGGCTGTATAATACATGATTTTATTATAAATTCCAGGCCATATAAATCATGATTTTATTATAAATTCCAGACAATATAAATCATGGTTTTATTATAGATTCCAGGCTGTATAATGCATGATTTTGTTATAAATTTCAGGCCATATAAATTATGATTTTATTGTAAATTGCAGGCTGTATAATGCATGATTTTATTATAAATTCCAGGATAAGTCATGATTTTATTATAAATTCCAGGCTATATCATGCATGATTTTATTTTCAATTCTAGGCCATATCATGGATGATTTTATTATGAATTCCAGGCCATATCATGCATGGTTTTATTACGAATTCCAAGCCATATCATGCATGATTTTATTATGACTTCCAGGGCATATCATGCATGATTTTATTTTCAGTACTCAATGACTTTCAGATCCATCAACACTGGAAATGTGGTTTGAGATTCACAAATTACCAAGAGAAGACTGGTGTAATCAGTTTGACAGTATACTGCAGGCTTTGAGAAAGGCTGAAGACAAACGGATGATTGAAGAAACAGAGGTATTACCCACCCCACCCCATTTCAATCTCCGAGTGAGAGAATTCATGACATCCTCCAATGAATCTAGATATATCTCAAATGAAATTGTAGCATTGTCAGTTCAAGTGTTGTATATTTGTGGGTGAGAATGTACAAGTGTGAATGTATAGGTGTGAAAGTGTCATTGATAATGTTTTTGTTTTTAAATATTGTACATAATAGAGGACTACAAGTTAGATTATTAGTTTCCATTTAATTAACTGATATGACAAATGTATCAAACTTGTCAAATCTACAAAGATCATGAATGATGGAAATTACTTAAGTTATTTCATGTGAAATCATGCAGTATTCTCTGTTTATTGTACGCTCATTTGTTTTTCTCCATTAACTTACATTGTCAGAATCATGCAGTATTTTTCCATACTGCACTTCTTCATACTGCACAACATGTCTAAAAATAGTATCGTGTGTTAGGAACTACTTTTCATTGTAAACAAGCAATGTACACTCATGTCGTAGATGCTGAAGCTTTTGATTTATTAGATTTGTCTATGGATAAACTGAACAAGTTGTTTGGTCCATTTGAAAGTTGAGACGATAAAGTCGATGATATGGATGAATTCTTTGAGTCATAAAAGAAACTCTCAACCAAACAAATGACTGTATATGATATCTGCAATATCTACAAAAAAGGTGAGACTCACAGTATTGAAAATACCATTGTGACCATTTAAACAGTTATTTAGGAGAAATTTTCATAACAATTTGCAAATTGAATGGTTCAGACTATGAGCCATGCTCTCAAGGTCTCTAAAAATAGCACAGAAATGCATATTAAGGCCAAGGGCTATCCAGTCTCCCTCAGAGACATCCCATTTTCAAAGTTAGTCCCAACATTATATTCCCCTCCCCCAAAAATGCCACAGAAGAAGGCTGGTTTTGGTAGAAAACCAACAGAGAGCCTCAGAGCCAGTAAGTCAGGACAACAAAAAAGTCGTATTTCCAATGGCCAAATTTGCTGTGACACTGCAATTGCTTTGCATTTTTCCCCGTTTGACTTTATTGAGACAATGTTTGGATTTAGTACTGATAGACCATGTGAACAGCTGGGGTCCCTCCAACAAAGATCATTCAAGCGAGAGTCGTGTTTTGCTGGTAATAACAATGGCAGTCAATATACTCACCATTTTGCATCTTGAATTTCCTCAAAATGTATTTCTTAGTTATGTCTGTTTATCAGAATTACGTGGGTTCCAAAACTTGATCCACACCTCAAAATTATACTGTAATTTCAATTCCAGTTCCAACAGAAAGCACATTCTCCTTACAGCAGTAAAAATCTAAATGAAAGTGATATTTCTCAGCAAATAATATTTAATCCTGCTTCTTTTTGAGAAGTTCAGTTAAAAGAATTCAGATTGTTTTCCCACACTATTATTCCAAGCAATCAATGACAGAATAGAAACACATGTTCAGTGGTATTGAGGCCAGTTCCTTCAGTCACATGTACATCATATGGAGTTGACTCAGCTAATAAATCCAGTCCATCACAAGCAGAAAAGCAGAATTGAGTTAGATCGACAGGAAAACAAAATCCATCCATTCCAGAACAATTGGAAAAGTTGTTTCAATGTGCATTCATCCATAATATGACTCGAAAATTCAATATTAAGTAGAACAAAACAAGATTTATTTTTTATACTAATGACTGAGTGCACAATACTCTAACAAGTTCAAAGGTCACTGGGTGGTACCATATGTGCATTAATGCTGTTACTGCATATTGTTTTTGAACCTACAGGTGTGTATCTACATTGGAATTCAGCATAAATTCAATTACATTGCTTCTTGTAGTGTGTTCCTTTTATTATTCAGCCTTAGGTAGAAAAGCGAAATGAGAATATAATAAAAACGTTACTACATTTGTGTTGGATAATATAAACTCAGTTTTTTTCTGAATGATACTGTACTCCTAACATCATGCAGTATTGCCCAGAAAAGACACATTCCCATATAAATGCAGTAACCTATAAATCTTCTGCAGGATGTTGAGCAAACACCTAAGGATTCAGATGTCCAGGACTTCATGAGTGGGACTGCCCCTGCTGAGACAATTGACCCACAAGCCCAGGTCCATCAGGTAATCTGCATGTCTCAAATTCATTCTGTATTAGATCACACAATTTGTGTGCAGTTAACAACAACAATAACAGTACCCTTTTATGCCCAGGTCTGATGAACTCCACTTCTCTAGATTCATCACCCTTGGATACCTTGAAAACCAAACTGTTGGGCTTGTGAATAGCTTAGTTTAAATCGTTTGATGTGATCTTGTAAACTGATCAGAAAATTCTAATTCCCTCAATGCCTGCTTGATGAACTGATTGGAAAACTTTAATTCACTTGATGCCTGCTTGATGGGATCTTCTACACTGATCGGAAAAATTTAATTCCCTATATGCCTGCTTGATGGGATCTTCTACACTGATCGGAAAAATTTAATTCCCTATATGCCTGCTTGATGGGATCTTCTACACTGATCGGAAAAATTTAATTCCCTATATGCCTGCTTGATGGAGTATGGTATAACAAGATCATGGAAAAGATTAGGCAGGGGAATCTTTTCTTCAGTCTACTTTCATCATGTAATGCCACCATTTTTGTGTATATAGCGGCAACAGATATCTTTTTATCTCCATGAAAATGAAAAAGAATGCCAAATTATGATATATAAAAGATCATATCAGCTAGTTGATCTTATGCAGTATTTTTTTAGTGTCTAGGAAAACCAAGGTTTGCAAGTGAATGTACCCAGAGCTGATGAATATAAAGATTATAGAGTACAACACCTATGGATTTCCGATGATGCAGTTCAGATCTGCAAACAGGCACATAATCAGCAATTAAGTTGCAAAATATATTAAAATTGTAAAGATTAATGATAGAAGGGATCACTGTATTTCACTCTGTATTTTGCTTTCATGTCTAATGCTGTTGTTTAACATAATTGGCATGTAAAACAGCATTTTAATATTCTTTGCTTGAATATATATTTGTTGTTTAACATTATCATTGATTTCTTTTATTTTAGTTACTTTTGCTGTTATTTTAGTTACTTTTGCTGTTACCTGTCGTTAGATTACGTTTCTGTGGTATTGTCATTGTGCTTAGACAGTTCACCTGATAGTTTTAAAAGAAACAAAATGCAAATGACATTTTTTGTAAGATTTTGTTGAGTTTAATCTGCAGATACAACGTTTATAAGCATCACAGAATTTTCTTGCGGTCCCATTCTAAAGTGATCTTAAAGTTAAATTTTTTAGGTTACTTCACTGATATACTTCAAATTCAAATATGTTATTATGTTTTTAATTAGCATGTAATGAAACTACACAAATTAAAGGAAAAGTTAAAATTCAGAGTATAGAATTCTTGAATTTGTGTCAGACAAAATCAGTATTTAATCATGCAGTTGACATATTTTTGCATTGGCAATTAATCTGAGATATATTTTAAAATTCAGAGAAACTTTAATTATATAGTTTGTTGTGGTTTGTAAAAAATATAAATTTTTTGTAACACATCGTGCTTTGGCAGCAATACATGTCTCTCAGATGGAAAAGAAACTGAGCTAATTAACATGAAAACTTTAGCAGAGGATATGGAATATTTGTACATAGCTGTGCTTGGAAAAGGAAAATCTAAATAATGGTCATATATTTGTTACAATTTCAGTATTTAAACTATTATCTTTGTGTGCAGTACCAGTAAGTTTAAGGCAGTAAGATTGTTATTTTGTTCTGTTTATAGGTATTATATATGTCCATGTTTAGCATATACCCAACTGCAAGCAACACAGACCTAGATCTATCACTGCATAATGTACTTGCAGATTAGAGTCTACAGTGTTCATTTTTCAGTCCTCTTGTAAAATTAATGCTCACTTGCAAAACTTGAAATGACTTGTTCGTTACATTATGACATCACTGATACATCACATGTTACCCAAGTGTATCATTACACTGACATCATTTATACATCACATTTTACCTGAGTGTATCATTACACTGACATCATTGATACAACATCACATGTTTCGTGAGTGTATCATTACTCAGTGAAATCATTGGCACAACATCCCATTTTCTCTGAGTGAATCATTACACAATGACAATTGATACAACATCACGTGTTACATGAGTATATCATTACACTATAGTATATCAGTACAGTATCACATGTTACCTGAGTGTACCATTATGCTGACATCATTGGTACATTATCACATGTTAGCTGAGTCTATTTTAGCACTGTGAAACCTTAGAGAGATTGGATGTATTTTAAGAAAACTTCTTGCAACATTTGTCTTTTATTAAATAATGAAAAATGCTGATACAGTTTTAATATCTGAAAGAGACGATAAAGTCAATGAAAAATATACAAAACCTGAGGAAATCTGTACTTTCACAATCAAAATGACAAAAAGCGTTGACATAGGTTACTGCATTACTTGATAAGTTGTCAAGTGCATGAGCGATGTGACTATCATGCAAATGTAATTTGTAAAAGATGTAGAAATTATGGTGAGAATCAATTCCTGGCCAGAACTTTTCTGTGTAATGACCTTTTCTTGATGACAAATGTTCATCTGAGTGGGGATAAAATAATGCATACCTACAAAATTTAAGTGATTTTGGATTCCTTGGATTCTTAATATTTAAAAATTTGTTTTCAAAACTTTTAATAATGTAACATTTCACAAGGTGTTGTACTTAAAGCCAGCATCAGCCCAGATTTGCAGGCACATTATGCAACAGCAGATCTAGGTGTATGCTGATTGTGGTTGGGTATGCATTTTACATTGGTAATTATGGTAGAGGTTATTGAAACATAGTAATTATAACTTGGGTCTATTTTCAAAGAGAAGGATGAGCACTGTTAGTCAGGCTGGCGGATTTTTGAGCCGGTTGAACTTTCAAGGAAAACCCAGGAAATTTAGCTATCAGGTGATTTCCATGACAGGGGTGCACAGGCAGGGATATGGTTTGGGTGTGAATCACATGTTATTGTATATTGTGATGATTCATTTTGCTTCTGAGGCTTCAAAGTTATTGATAATTTCATACAGCAAAAACAAATTGGTTTTATAAATTAAATGACATGAGCCATTTACATTATTACCTCCCTTGAAATCGCAGCTTGGCATTGTCTGGGATGCCATTCATATGAAATGCATGGCAGACATTTTTCCATTACTAATTTAGATAATTAATTTTACATTTTTCAGAAGATTTGTCTATGTCTTGAAAAGATATTCAATTTCAATGACTATATTTGGAAATGAAAAGATCTTGCAAGTTTGAAAATATTGCTGCTACTCATTTTTATAATATACTGAACACTTATTTTGACAATGGTCATGTCATGGAAAGTTCATTCATGACCCACAAGGCTGTGTACATCATTTTTCTAGAGACAATACAAAGCTGACTAGAACCTATAAATATTATTTATATATTATATTGGTTTTGTTTCCCTTGGAAATTCTAGAAAGTGCTGACTCAGGAGGCAGTTTTAGATTATTACTGCTAATATGCTTAATTTAGTTTACATGTTAATGAGAATATCTGCTTTTAAATATAATAATAACTTACTTTCTGTGACAGCAACAAAAGCTTTCTGAAGTTTTCAATTATACTTTTTCATGAAAGTTAAAATAAGAATTCAGAGATTATGTAAATTCTGAGCTGTTTTTTTAACTAATTCAGAGACTTCTTTGGAAGAACATAGTAGTAGAAGATATTGATTGTTCATTTGCATTTTATTCTATGTTAATTAATCTTCTGTTTCTGTTTAAACTGTTCATAATAAGAGAAATTATTGTATGCCAATTTAAAAGCTTTTGAAATGAGTATAAAGTTAGGTTAAAACAAGAAATAATTTATTTTAACTGTAAAAAAAAGCTTCCAAAAACTACTCTTCACTGCTCAAATAAACCAATGAATAAGTGTTTGTAATTAAGGAATGGGAGAAAAAGAAGCAACCAGTAGAAGATTGTACATCATACTTAGTAGATATTATCAAGTAAATACTGACGTTTCCTGGAGTATAGCTTTTGTCACATAAATATAAGCTGACATTTGAATTTGGGATAAATAGAAGTGAGTGCCTTGTTGAGGTAAAAAAAAATATCATTGCATGGAAAGGGAGTTACCTAGTATTGGGTTAGAGTTACATTAAAATTTTGCTGTGCAGTGGCAGGTTGTTGAGTGTGTTTATTTGATTTGGCAGGTAGGAATTTGCCAGAGTTTACTTTGAGTGACACTGCAGGATACACACATCTTTTACTAAAAGGGAAAACATTAAAACCTTTATAAAGCACACAGGAGGTGTGGGAGTACTGTGTATGTAATAGTGCACAAATTCTCTGTATTTATCAACATGTTACCTTTTTTAGGAGATATGTAATGCCAGATATGAATTTGAATAAAGATTCAGAATATGTTTCTTTTGCAGTGATGATTTAGTGATATTGATGAGTTTTCAGGTTTTTCGGAATCAAAATTGTGTATCAGCATCTGGATTCCTGCATACCAATTGTACTGCTCTTTAAGAGATTAGTAATGTTATTGATCATTTATAAGACTTCTCACCAACTGGCTTTTAATACTAAATGAGTTATGCACTTAGGCAGACAGATTGTTCCATGAAAGTTGCTTTGATTGGTCAGTTTCTGATCATTCTCTATGAAACATTGGGAATGCTTCTAATTTAAGGATTAAACAATACTTGGAGATTTTTGGCAGCTTAATATATTTTGAATGGCTTCACTTTAAGCATGTTCCCACTGAGTTTGTCCTCCTATGCCAATTGCTTGCATCTTCTCATACGGATGCTTGGATCTTCCTATGCCAGGCACTTGCATCTTATGTTAGATGCTTGCCATTAGCCTAGCATAAGTCTGAAAATGTTCTACATGTTTTTTCTCTAGCAATAATTTATGTATGTAGAAAATGTGTTTTTTAGTGTTAATTAACTTTCTAGAGTCTATTTTCAAGCATCTTTAAAAATTTTAATTAATATCATTCCAAGATAAGACCTTATTTTGAAATGAGAAAGTTTATTATCATTGGTGTGGAGAGCTGCAGTTATTGAAATGTACTGGATTCAGCAGGAGCCTTGTTAAGACTGACAGCCTAATTTGTCATGTCACAGATAGCATTAATGGTCTCATTAGAATATTTTCCATTGATCTCACTGACCTCTGGACTGGCAGAACTGCAGTACTTTGAAGAAGAGAAACCCTGTTACTATTATAAGCCATTTGGTGAACCTGTGGTGTTGGTGAACCATTTACCACCCTCTGGCATCTTGCCTTGAGGCAATGTGATAACAGATCACTTGACTGGACAATCTCATTAGTGCCTCATCAGTATATTTACTGGATTGAAAACATGAAAGATATTTGCAGAAACCATGGAACAAGCAAATCAATAATTATTGTTAGTTATAAAGTAAACTAATTTCCAGTGATTCTTGTCTAACCATTCAGGTTACAGAAGGGGAAGCTACTGGCACTGTTAATGCTGAAGAAGTAAGTCAGGGTGGTCCAAGCTAACACTCTCCTAATTATCTCCCCCTTCCAGTGCAATGCAACTTGTAAAAAAAATTCTTTAAAGGAAATAATATTCTAGTGCTTATGAGAAAATAATATATTTTATCTTAGGATTGTTTTACTGACAATTACTGTATTTATCTCTTTATAGAACAAATCCAACTGCAAAACAACACACACTCAGTCAGCAAACCAAGATCTATTCTGTACAAACAGCATAAATAATGACTATTGATTTGACAAAACATTATTGTGGATCTCCTCAATTTTGCATTTGGATTCACATTGTATATGGGTGAATACAATATGTATTGTGTCTGATAAATTGTTGGTACAGCAAACATCAATGTCATTGGCATACAGTTCAGATGGTGTTGCAAAAGGGACTCCAGTGCTGTATCTAGACATGCATAATATAACAAACAGCCTGAAAAATGAATAGAAAAGAGCCTTTTATACATACTTTAATAATTCCATTTCATTCTTTCCTCAGTTAATGCCAGTAAGATGTATTCAGATCATCCTTTAATGGTCAAGGTACTTGTAATGTTAAAACTTCCACAATGTTATCCCATGGCTTCACCTTACATAGTGCACAAGTTTCAACTTTGCAGCTATTTCCAGTTATTTACTTGTTTGCAATCTGCTTTAAACATTTTTTTGGTTTTGTGAAAAGTTCACTTTCTTCTAAAGAATCTTTTACATGTAATAATTATTTATACAATATTATGATTGCTAATAATGATGCAGATGGCAGCAGCATGTGATTATTCAAGGGAGAGCACTCTACCAGGGACATGCCAACCTTTGGTCACTCCTCTTGTACTCAGAAGTTAGATTTTGGGAGTCTTGATCATTAAATGGTGATCTGTATGCATATTGCTGAGGTTAAATGAGAAAAAAGGTATGAAATAATTTAAACCCATATAAAAGAAAGTCTCTTTATCCATCTTTCAGGCTGTTTGTGTTAATACATTTTTAGATAAAGCACTGGATACCTACTGAAAACCAGCTTTTAGGTTCATCTATTTACAGGTGATATAGATGGCAGTTATTGTCTTGAGCGTTTGTTCCCAACTCCTGGGTCATGAGTTCATTCTGGGGGACCGTGGAGGATCAACATGATTTTTTGAGGGAGGCAAAATTAATCAAAATGTCGAAATGGGATCATGTGGCTCACAAAAAATATATTTTTTAAGATTGTGGCCAAAAAAGTTTGGGAACCACAGGTTTTTTTGAGTGTCATTCCCCACTTACAATTTTAGAACTCCTTACCTGTTGTGATCTGCCTAAATAGAAAAGACAAGGAACCAGTCTACAATCAAAGCATCAAACTTCTCATAAAATCAGAATGTTTTTAAGTAACTCTAGCACTGGAAGGGTTATCTCTCTTTAATACTGTGACCACTGACACAGTTACCACTTGTAATACTTTGTGTGCTATTCAGAGTTTATCTAATCTATTTCTGATACTTTCATATCACATCTTTCTTCTGAAGCTTTTTGTCAGATTCTAGTCATAGCTCTAGTATCTGAGCTTTCTTCTGATATTAAATCTTGACCCTCTTAAACAGCAGCAAAATTTGCTTCCATATTTTTCACATTCTAGAAAAAAGTTCTTTTACAGATAGCTTGAAAAAGTTTCAAAATTTCAAATGAAGAATGTGATATTTTTATTTTGTTTACATGGCATAGTTAAATTAACATCATGGCATGCTCGTTGTGTATTTTAATGGTTTTTCTCAATAAGAAACAAAGTTTTTAACTGTGTCATGTATTTCTATGAACAACTGTGAAATTAATTCATGGCTAATTACTTGCATATGTCAGTCTTCACAAATATCATTTATATGACTCATGATTCATTGATTATAATTCAGTGGCATCAGAACAATTTTCACTTTTTAAGTGGCTCCTTCAGTGAATGGGATGACATCAGTCAGTATACAAATAATCATTGATTAAAGAGATGTTACTATTCCTGAAATTTTGATCATACAAATCAATAGTTTTCCTGGACACACAAATTATTCTGCATAAATTTATTTTTTATAACCAGACAACCAATTATTGGGACAAGAACTATGTCATTATTTTGAGAATTTATGTTTCACTATCTACAGTATTCCCTCAATGTAAAGCACCTCAGTATAATTCAGTTCCTTTATAAGATGGGTATAATCATAGATCTCATTTCATCGTTTAATAATATTATTATTTATAAAAGTGCCTCAGTATAAATCAGTCTCTTTATAAGACAATATTGTAATAGATCTCTTTTCATTATTTACTAATAATATATATAAAATACCTCAATATAAGGTGACCTCACTTATAAGATGGCCCACTATAATCGCTCCCATGAACAGCAATACAGTGAGGGAGTACTGTATATATTTTACAAAACATTAAGCAGTTATATCCTCCAACTTTCTCTGGTTATGGTATCCTTAAATTCATCTTTTATTTTATATAGGCCTTTATATTTTTTCTCGTACTCATTCTATTACAGTTTTGTACCATTCGTTTATACATGTTAGTATTTGGTATCTAACTGTCACTTCTCTTAAGTCTTACTAATCATTAATTTCAACTTAGGATATTCTGTTATAAATATAATTATGTTGATATTTGTAGAAAATTTTACTTTTGCATACCCACATATATAAACTATTGGAAAACCACATATATACAAAATACTTCTCTCTCTCTCTCTCTCTCTCTCTCTCTCTCTCTCTCTCTCTCTCTCTCTCTCTCTCTCT
>JAECUM010006450.1:0-49558 GCA_016617855.1 Megalonaias nervosa | reverse complement strand
GCTGTTGACCAGATTTTATAGGGTGGAAATGTCCCTCATCGCTGCTTTGGTCTGGAGTGAAATCAAAGGCCCACAAAGTGTAACCTCCTACATAATCATCGTACGAAATACTATGACTGGTGTTGGTTCCTAGCTGCCCTGTAGCTTCCTAAAGGGACAAGTACGATCTCAAGTAATATTTCTGGGCAAAGTTAGGTTCGAAGGGTCTGGTACACAAGGTCTTGCCATCGCGACTGACTTTGATCTTGGACACCCTGTAGTGCTTAAACTGGAAAGGATTTTGATCGTGAGCTCCGTTGAGGGCTGCATTACTGACGATACCAACGATTAAACGTTTGGGTAAGTGTCCTTGGAACAGATGATCTTCGATCTTGGATCGGAGTCCAGCAGCAATGGTGAACGTTTTCACTTCTACACGTCGTATCGGATACTTGGCGGTCGATCTGCTCAATGTGTGACTGATGTCATTTTCCGCTTTAGGTAACACTTCTACGCGACGCACATAAAGTCTGGCTTCTTGGATGATGGTTTTGTACTTGTTGGCATGAGCCATCAAATGGAAAGCGACACTGCTGCGATTGAGTCTCAGGCGAATATCCACTCCGTGGAGCAAATACTTTTCTTGCAACGACATATCCAAATGCAAGCGATCCATCAGTTCTAAACTACGACCTTGGAGGATTTTCCTTCGACGGTCGTTAAAACCCACATCGTGAGGATTGTCATTGGCTGTCAGGGCTGTGTCGTTAAACGTGTCTTCACCTGCGGTGTCAGGTTTCCATACCACGCAAGTATCCAGATGAGTGTTCTTGGCCTCTTTTCCATACGTCAAGAGATTCTAGATACGCTTGGTAAGGGTAAGTATCAATACTGCAGCTAACCAGTTTGTTATTCAAGTACACATCCACTTCGTAGAACAAGGAATGCATGAAATTGTTAACGGGAGCTACTCTGGCATTGGTTCCCGGATTGGTGTTGTCGGTTTTGATCACTTCCAGTTTCAGGTACAAGTAACTTCTATTCAGATCGAGAGAATATTCGGGCTGTCCTTTGATTTCAAACTCGATGGGAGCTGAATCCGTCAAAGAGGAGACGGGATGAAATTCTACCTATTGGGATTTTTGCATCGTCATCATGGTGGGTGGCATGGCAAAAAGATCCAGTTCCGACTTGGAACAAGCGCAAGACTCTCGGTGCATCATTTTCTCTGATTTAATAATCAAAAACGTCTAACTCCTGGACAGTTTTTCTTTTCTTAATCTTTCTAGCTCTAGGGGTGTGGTGTCCTCTGAAGGGGTGTTTTCGTCGTCTTTTTCTGCCTTGTCCTTGCTGTGGCGTTAGGGAAGCAGTAATGCCTGACTTGGCATCGCCCAGGGCATTTCTAGGAGTTTCTCGCCGGCCCAAAATGTCTTTACCCGTTTGAAGCAAGACATTTTTGCCTGCTCTCAAGAAAGCTTCTTTGGGGTTTTGCTTGTCAATGATGACATTTTGGAGAAATTCTTTGCCGTGCGTCAACGCAGCATCTTTCAAGGCGTGCAATCCCCGTGTCACCATCGGTTTTAAAACGGGAGCCACCGAACGAAAAGCTGATTTTAACATATCTCCTAAACCATGTCCTCGTTGTCGAGCGACTCCTCGGTACACAGGGTACATAACTGAAAAAAAGGTTAGAGTAATCGTTTTCGAAAATTGAGTTTCACTGTGACTTTCCTTTTGGTGAATGGAATATTTTGTCCCAGATCTCCTTTTCTAGTAATGTTAACAGTGTCGAAATACGACTTACTGGCGGGCAAATAGTGAGGATGTACAAATTCGCGGTGAACGTGATAGGTGTTTCCACCTTCCTCGTCAGCGTTCGTGGCAGAATCCACTTTGAAAGGAATGACACGCAGTAACGGTACGGAGGTGTGTCCCACCACGTTGTACTCCGCCACATCGGAGTACATAAAAATCAAATTCAGTCCTTGATTCATTTCTACAGGGAATCTTAAATATTTTGCAAAATCCGAGTTACCGGTCAAGGCTGGCATTTCGCTTGCAATCTTAATTAACTTAGAGTCTCCACCCAAAATGTCATACAATTCAGGACAAAATGTAATGGCCAATACTTTGTCATCTGAAAATTCATCATTAGGCGACGAGCTATTTTGTGGTAATCGATCGTGACACTTTTTCTGGTTTACTCCAAGGCTTTACCAAACACGTTATTGAACCTGTCAGAAATATCGTTCACCAAATGTTGACCACTAAAATAATAGCCTGAGAGAATTTTCAACCGATAAGTCCTTCGTTTAGTTCTGGGGTCTTGTGATTTCATAGAGTCAGCTACACTGCTACGTTCATCCAAGTGTTGTTGCACTTGTTCGTCATGAACTTCTACCGTAAAAGTGTTTTGATTTTCGACGATGTTCTTGATTTGTGTAGGTGAATCATTTCCACTAAAGTCACTTCCTAATGGGCTTCGTGATCCAATTGAATGGCCTGAGGTAATTTGGCCGTGTAACAGCACAAGGTGTTATTGGGAAACACCTCCATAGAACTGTCACTGGGTAATGTTAAGTAAAATTGGTTGTTCATAATTCCAGAGTGCTAGTGTCCTAGGAGCCACTGGAAGTCAGAGTAGTGTCTAAAAGAGGATAGTTAAGGTGACTGTTGGATGGGGGACTAACGTTGGACACAAGACTCCCGTTGTTGTTGTTTCCGTTAGAGGAATATTTCAGAGACGGATTGGGAAGAAGGTAACCAATGCAACTGCTAAGTAGAATGGTCCACAATTGTTTGTCTCCTTGTTGCGAACTCAAATTGGCAATGGCAGCACCGATGGCACAATACACCACAAAGATTTGGCAGAAAAAGACGATTTGCGTTTTAGGCACACGTTCTCCACACCACACCCACAAGGGTTGCTATGGTAGATCTCGCAGAGAAGAACTGGGCGACGGAGTGGTCACTTCAGCAGCTGAGGCTGTGTTGAAGGGCATGATGGTCACTTCTTTTTATAGTCGATGATTTGCGAAGCGTCGATCCAAGAGTCAAAACTGAGAGGATATCCTTTCCAACGTACTTTGACTTCTTTGACACGTCGTTTTCCCACTTCTCGGGTTCTTCGATCGAGAATGCTTTCGATCTCGTACACGTCGTCTTCTTTTGTGGTCACACGTTGTAACTCGGGCAAGTAAAACGTTCCTTTTAACACTTCCCCGTTCATGTCTTCCAATTTATAGACGGGAGGATGACGGCCACGCACACGTTTGGTGACACGAAACAATTCGATGGTCCAGTTGGGTAAGTAAACTTTGTCGAAAGTGCGTTTGGTTTTGCCAATGCGCACCCAATCTCCTGATGCCAACACTCCACCTTTCTTGGGGACAGTCACTGTCGGGGACGTAAAAAACAGGTGCTCGAAGACGGTCATTTGGTTGTCGGGAGTCACTTCTTGTGGGGCACGTCCGATGCTCCGATGGTAAGATTGGTCGTACGATTCGACGAGGTGTGGCAAGACGTCGATGTAATTGAGAGTGTGTTGATGCGTAAAATATTTCCACATGCGTTCTTTCAAAGTGCGTTGAAAACGTTCCACGATGCTGGCTTTGGTTTCGGGATTCTCGGTGGTGAAAAAATGTATGTCACGTTTCTTCAATTCTTTTGGAAAACTTGGTTCAGAAATTCGGTGCCTTTGTCAGTTTGCCATCGAAGAGGGTGAGGCCCACTTTGTTTCAAGACCAGTTTGAGGGTTCGCACTAACTCACTGCTCGATTTGGAAGTCAATGACACGACCCAAGCAATTTGGAAAAGACGTCGATGACACAAAACAAATATTTGTAACCACGATTGTAGGTGGCCAAATGAGAGACATCGGCTAAATCGGCTTACCATTGATGATCGATGCCCTCCACTCGGGTGCGACTTCTGGAAAATTTTCGTCAAATGGGGTTTGTGTAAGATGTACGTGGCTTGTTCTTGTAACCAGCGTTGCACTTGAGGTAAACGAACACCTTTCAGTCGAGTTTTGGCAACACGATACAATTTCTGAACTCCTCCGTAACCTGCAGAATGGGATTGATCATGGTGAATGCTGGCTAACACCTTCTCCATTTTTTAATAAGTGATCCACTCTTCACTGATGCTCCTCATTTCCTCGTGTGGTATTTTCTTAGATTGTAATGCTTTACGTGTCCGACGAGCGATAGGTGTCGAGGAGGAAGATGTCTGAACTGGGGTAATCAGTTCTTGTTTCACTTCTGGTTTCCCTTCTTTCTTTTTATCTTCTGAGGAAGAAGGGGTAGCCATCATCTTTTTAATCCAACCAATTCTGTATGTAGGTGGTGTCGTTAACTTGCATACTTTTTCTGGTGGAGTTTGAAGCTCTTCTTCTTTTTCTGTCTTGATCACTGGGACTAGTGGTGGTGGACTTTCTGTCTTCATTACTGGGGCTAGTAGTGGTGGTGGTGATGGACTTTTCATCAAGGCCTTAAAATCTTTCAAAGTGGTTAGAGATGTTTCGTCTAAAGCCTTCTGGTGAAAGAGTTGCAGTCGTTGCAACAATTGACCGTACCATTGAGATTTGTCCGTTTCTGACAAATCGCTGCGATCTATCAATGATTGCAATTCGTGTTGTAACTGGGACATTTTGGTCAAATGAGGATTGGGAGGTAAATGCGGGGTTCGTTTTTCTTGCCAACGATGGTATTCCGTCCATGGTTTGTAAGGCACTAAAGCCAGGTTTCGTCCTTCCATCGGATTTCAAGGATCACGTCTGAGATCTTTTGACTCCAGAGGCCCCTTTTATCTTCTTGATCCTTTTTATCTTTGACCTATCCCTTGTGAAGCAGCTCGCGCCATGAGTCCTGTAATCATGGGGACCAATGTGACTTTCAACAAGGGTTGTAACAACAGGTGCACAAATCCTTCGCGCTGTACCAACATCTTTTTCTTTTGACGAATGGGTATTTTCTTTTGGACCATTTGGCGAAGAACGAGTCGATGTTTGGCTAAGTAATTTACTGATGTGGAGACAAAGGTATCGTTCCTTTCAAGACATTCAGACAACATTCCCACACGGTATCGACGACGTCTTTGGAGGCAGTTTGAATCATTTGTTTTCGCATGGGTGGAGGGGCTTTGGACAGGGTGGACAACATGTCCCAATGTTTGGCTAATCGAGGAGGTAGTCCTATCCTTTTCTTTCCTTGTTTAGCTAGAGAGTGGTGTGCACTTCTTTTGGGGGACATTTTTGTTTGTTGGTTCCGCGGCACACACCAAAAAAATACGCCGATGACTTGGCACACAGTCTTTTATCCTTTTTTGGGACTATCGCTTCGTCATAAAGGTAACAATTTGTTTTCCAGAATCGCCAAAGAATCCTCCTCTTTGGTGACTCCTCTGTTTCTTTGGACGAGTGTGTCTTTCCTGGGGGTGACGTCTATGTTTGACTATGCGTTTTTTCGGATGACGAAACTGTCCTTTTCTTTTTCCTTTCTGGACAGGAGAACGATGATGGGGGGACATCTTTAGGTGCACAGCATACACTAAAGTCCATGGTTTCACATGCGTCCTTTTATCTTATTTTTTTTTCATACCATATTTAGCTGCATTGAGTATCTGACCTACCCAATCCCTGTCAAACATTCCTCCTTTTTGGTGACTTCTTTGCTATGGACGAGTGTGTCTTTTCTGGGGGTGACGTAGATGTTTGGCGATGCGCTTTGTCGGATGACGAGACTGTCCTTTTCGTTTTCCTTTTCCTTTTTGGACAGAACAACGACGATGGTGACGGTGTGCACTTCTTGGAGGGGACATCTTTGGACGTTCAGGAGCAGAAAAACACTGATCCGTATTGTTTGCATCGGGTCTTTTTTATACTGGAATGCGTCGCCACTGATTGTCTTTACCTCGTATCAACTTAATGACAGGCAACACACGTCGTGGAGGAGTTGGCAATGGACTAAATCGGGACAGTTCTTGCTTGGACAAATCCAGTAAACTCTGTAACACACCCGTTCTCTCTTGGACTTTGATTTTGGGGGCAGGTACTTTGTGAGCAGCGGCCACTGCCGCGAAAGAGGAAGATGATGTCACCGCTAGAGGAGAAGTTTTGGAGACGCTCTCTTGCGGGTAGAAGCTGTTTTCTGTGGACTTTTCCTTTTCTGAGGCTGTGACCTGGTCTTGACACCGTTGCTCTTCTTCTTTTTTTTTTCTGGGTACGTTTCGGCGTAGCTTTTTTCTTTGGGAGCATTAGGATCCCATTTTAAGAGGGAACGAATGATGACACCTCCTAGAGAACCTCTTCCTCCAGGTTTCAAAATGATTTGCTTTTTGGTTTGAGTGTCAACGCGAGGATCGGCTAGATGCGTCAAGGCTACTTTGTTTCTTTCAAACAAACGTTTGGTTTGATGTGGAATCTGAATGATGCCTTGCAGTAATTGACGTGATGTCACCATAAACCATCGTAAGACTTCTTTGAGACTAACTCCTAAGACACGGGCACGTATTTGTGGATTTTTCTCGCGACTGATACCGTACAAGGCACGAATCAATTAGATGGGAAGATGAGACTGAAGGGACGTCACGTTGACGATGTGTGAGACAGACCCAAAGTGACCGAGGTTTTTATAGACTTTTTTGGTGATTGTGATTGTGGTTAAGTCGACGAAGGGGACGTGTACACGACAGGCCCTCCGTCTTGGCACCAGTGGTGAAACAGATGGGTACGAAATCGCAAATAATCGGGAGTGGTGGGTTTCAAATCCACGAGTAAATAAGCGTGTGGGGTTTGAGTGGCATCGTCGTACGCATGAGTCAGCCAAGGCGTTCCTAACTGTTTGGCTAACACTTGCACTTGCGATTTATCTCTAGGGCTTTTAAACAACACCACGTAATGAGCATTGAGACTGATGGTGCGATGGGCTTTACTTAGTTGAAACAAATTTTGGGTGACGTAAATGACACTGGCATTACGATGATACCCTTTGCGCGTAAACCACAGTTTAATTTCTTCTTCGTCTTCTCCTAACATGTCGTCAAATATAACCAAATGAGTTTGACTAGGGTCAGACACGATCCCGTTGACATCGCCAGAAATGCCTTCCACAAAGACGATGGAATCACCTTGACTTTCTCGCAGAAGGCTGTACGCCGATTGCCACTCTTTGTAACACCACACGATTCGTTGAGGGGGACGATCGATCAAATGATGTTTATGTTCGATCAAACGTTTGACAAATTCGGTTTTGCCGGAACCGCTAGGTCCGGCAATGAGCATGTTAAAGGGATGACGAAGATACAAGGCCTCCCAACTAGTCCGATCTACGTGTGCGTCAATGACTTTCACAGTGGAGGAAGAGGGAGCAGAGACAGTAGAGGTAGCCATAGTAGTGTAAGAAATGTCACTTTTGACAGGAAGACAGACAAGACAAGAGTTTTTATACTTTTTTCAGGACACGTTTATTGTCATCTTTAATTGTGAACAACACGAAAGACAAAAGTACATAAAAGCCAAATGGTTAAGTACATGAATAAAAGACGCATCAAAATGATCATAGTGGAATATAAACAAGTCTCTGTACAACATTTGTGGGGATCAAGAGGTGAAATAGTAGGGGTAGTATGTAATGTTCTTAGAGCCTCTACACTCCTTGGCACAGTCACACAAGAGTCCTACCGGAATGGCCTTTCGGGGATGTCGATAACGGTCCTGTCCTGAAGAAAGTGGTTTTCCTCGGTCACGACTTCTTCTTCTTCTGGCACTGTCACTAACACTGGTTTAAAAGTTACTTTTTTCACTGAACGTTTTGATTTTTTTAGGATGACAAATCTTGGGCATAGTGTACCACTTCTTTTGTCCAAGCCTCAAAACCCCTTTTTTTCCAGTCACGTACATCTTTCCAGTGACGGTGTAAGTCACAAGCTACACACACGTCGTCGTATACGTCTTCAGTACCTAAAAGTTGACGAATCTTATTTTCCCGTAGAGGTTGAGAAGTATCAAGATGAAGGCGCAAAGCATTGAGCAGAATGAGTCTCTCGTGTACATTTAAAGGGACCACTTTTATGCTTTTTGGAGTGGTATGTACTGTTCGTAAAGAGTCCACAAGGAATCGGCTGGTAAACGAAATTCCAGAAAGCAAGTCACTAAAACACACACTACACCGTGACACCAATTCAATGGACACAGTTCTCGTAATAGGCGATCGTAATCCTCCACCGTTTGAATAGTGTCATTGATTTCCTCCCACGGAATCTGTTGTATCACGAATAATAAAGGTCGTGGCATGGTAGTCCTTTTTTATACCTCTTTTTGTCGTAGACAATAAGTGTACTTTCTGCACAGAGATGGTCGGACTCCAGTGGCAAATCTAAATTGTTTGGTCACTAACTTGCACATCACACACCGTTCAGAAGTTCCTCTTGAACTAAGTTTACGTTGTGTAAGAGATTTTGGTAACACTCTAACTCTTCTTCTGGAATTCGATGCAGTAAGTCTACCTTGTAGTACATACAATCAATAACAACAAACCAATCTTTCTCGAATACGAGTAGTTGATCAATGTCTGACCACTGGAACACTTTCATCAAAATCAGTCCTTTTATAGCATTCAGGTACCAGTGGTTTAAACATCGGTGACGTAACGGATGCAATTATTTTTTGCGTTTCATTTGTATTTGACCAACTCGCGGTAAATGCGTTCTCTCAACTCCACAGGCAAACCACGAATGTTCTCTTGTAAAGTATCCATTACCATGTCAGTCAATGACTTCTCCTAGAGCGAAAGTAACGAACATAGTGAGTAATTTCTGGCCACTGCCATTCCAGGAAACGGTCAAGAATGTCATTAAAATCTTTTAATGTAAATGGTCTAAAACGGAGTATTCGGAAGAATGCGAAATCTGACTTGTTTGTTGACTTTTGTCAATTTCCTCTTGTGAATTTCTCGACATAAAAGTTCCTCAGTCACCCATTGAGATTTTGCTCTGGCAAGTTCCAGCCAAATTTCCTTGTAGATCTTCTCTTGCAATTCGTTTGGTAATGTTTGAAGATTATTTTTTAGATGGGGTGTAAATACTTGTCTAGGGGTTGTCCAACGTTTGACTCCTAGCCAAGCAGCTGGTTTCTTAAACGACATGGTATGCCACTTCAATGACAAGGTCCCACTAAAGGTAGGTAGTGACAATCTGGAGACCATCGATCATGTTCCAGGAAAGCGCAATCTTTCTTCTCTCACTCGTGAAGTGACACACCGCAACTGAAGCACTTGACTTTATCCCCTTCGCCCAAGTAGATAAATCCGGCTCTATCTAATTCTTCGGGGGTAGGTCCTCCCAGATATTTTGGCCATTTTGCTCGGAAGGTTTGGATCCGACTTTCAAAGTCGCAGTATTCAGGCAAACGCACAGGGAACGAATATTCGTCTTTCACAGGTTCATTTCGATGAGGGTACGGTGAAATATGCAGGAGTTTGCTCAGTGTGGGATGACATCAGTAGGGTGGTAGCCGCATGGTTTTTATAATGATGACATCCACCATGAAAACCAGTAAAGTGTCCACAATAACGAGTGGCATCGCGTTCGCATCCGTCAGGTTTGACACGCACAGCATCACTTTCCATGGTAGGTATGGCAGTAGTAGTTATAGCAAAGTTCCCATGATGTGGTACTGAATCGCTGAGGTCACAGCGTACGGCATCCCTGCAATCGCAAGGCACAGCATCGCACTCGAGTTTGCTCTTCCTTAATACTTGCTGTTTGAAAGGATTCATCTTTCTCATTTCGTGTTGGTAGTGACAATAAACTATCGGTCTTGGACGTTGTCCCTTTTCATATGCTGACCAATATTGGCGTGACCATACGGTAAAGTGAAGTGATTGGGAAGCCGTACTCGCTTCTGGTACACGATTTGATAGACTTTTTCCAAGGGTCGACTGACGATTTGGTGTGTGGGTAAACGTATAATCTTGTGCAGCTCGTGGGTGGTCACTTTAAAATTCCCATCCTGTCCAGACTGCAAGGCTTCTTTCAAGATACTAAAGTTCCCCTGTCGACTGGTGCGATAATTGAGAGTCAATCCTTTCACTTTACACTCCGTGTGTACTTCTCATTGAGGGTCTTGGTATTCGTAGCCGTAATTTTTGGGACCGTCACTTGCAAACCTTAGAATCTTGTCTTCGGGATGCACGTCCCACCAGGCTCCTAAACGGTCTCCTTCGATGACAGGGTGAGGTTCACCCAGACGATCGATGTAGACGCAACTGTCCGTGTCAAAATACAGTACGCGATCTCCTAACAGTTCTAAAGCTTCGTACAGTTTTAAGCGAGCATGGGCTGTCACGTAAGCTGCAATGATGACATTTCCAAATTCGTCGGTTTCTACAAAGTCCAGTTCTTCTTCGTAATTGACTAAGATCAAGTCCTCACGGACGACGTCCACGTGTTTCATGTATTTGGTTTTGTCGTAAATCATCTGGAAGTAGCGTGATGGTTCTGTCAAATATTCCGTCTTGGGTAAACACGGTCGTTGTGCCATTTTGCCCCACAAGCAATTTAACATCACTTTGGCAAACGATTGCCTTCCTTCGTTTTTCTTGATGTAGTCTAAAGTGATGCCTTCCTGCTCCCAGTATTTCTCTTTAAATTTCTTCTGGTCTTCAGGAGTGTCGCACCAGGAAGGATAGCCACTGGCTCCTTGTTTCAGTTTCAAAAAGGCATTCACGTAATCTGCGAAAATGCCTTTTTGAGTCTCTTCGCCTTTGTGGTATTTTTCTGTCTTGGGAAAGTGGTAAATTTTGTACACTTCTAACAGTTGGTATCCCAGGTCCAGAGCTTTAAACAATTCCACGCTGACCCAAGTTCCCGTCAAGGAGCGTTCTTCCTGGATGTGCTGACAAGGTTGGTCTTGGTTGCACGTTTCGGCACAAGTACGGCACAAGGTAAACATCAGTTTTCCTTGGCAATGGTGAGGTAAAACGGGATGGTACAAGTACGTGGGAGGCAAGACTTTGCACTTGATCAATCCTTCGTATTGTCGAATGTTGTTAAGGTCGATGTGTTCCGTCAGCAACTGCGGGTGCCCTGCGAGAAAGTGACAATATTTGCACACGTATGGATACAGCGAACACACGTCCAAGTATTTGATTTCCTCTCCTTTCTCTTCGTCGGCTTGGTACAGCAAACAGGTGGCATTCGTCCGTCCTCTGTACAAACTGTCCCGTGGGTTCATTGGGTCCACCAGCTTGTAACTTTCCACGATGCGCTTAAACTCGGGATCGGTTTTCAATCGCGGATCGTACTCATGTTCCCACATTTCTACCACTTGGTATCCTTTCTCTTCTAACTTCAAGCGTCGCTAACAAGTGGTCTGGTACAAGTCTTCCATGTTTCGTTGCAAAAACTGATTTGTCGTCTTACGTTCAGGGTAGCAGATGGGACATCCGTGAAATAAGCACCCGTTAAACACGTACACAATCTTGGGGTTTTCTAAGTCCCAGCCATCCACCTAATACCTTCCGATGGTCTTTTCGCCTCCTCCTTTGCGAGCATGTTGGATCCATTTGTCTTCCTTGTTGCACAAATAATGTAGCCATCATAGGGCTTTGACCGAGTATTGACGTTTGACAAAATTGGTCGTTTGAGGACTGATGACAGCTAAGGTGTTTTCGGGCATGAATCGTTGGCGGTACACTAAGGAACACGCTTTGGCAATGGTGCAGGCTTCTTTCAACGGATCGATTCCTTCGTGCTCCATGAACAGTTCTCAAAATTTTCCACAACAACGCCGTAAAATGTCCACGTCGGAACGACAATATTTTAGCATTTCTTCCTGAAAGTCGAAGGGATTCGAGGCGTGAGTCTGGTACCAAGCCTAGAAAGCTTCTCGTTGTTCGGTACGCATGTTGTTGGGGTCGTAGTAGTGATCCTCAGGCAAATGGGGTAGAACGGCGTGTTGATTGGTTTCGGTATTGAAAAAGTGTTGAAAAAAGCGTTTGACCATTTCTGTGATTCCAAACGTTTTAGGCATGTGACTTAAAGGCATGGCCAAGTAACTCATCGAATCTTTAAACTGCACTTGACCCACTTGCATGGAAACGATTTTGGCTCCGTTCAAAGTCACTTTAGGACGTTCGGTACTTTGTTCCGTATAGTATCTGAGGAGAAATTGCCAAACGTATCCCGAAAAATTGTGAGCCATCACCGTGGCATAGCGATGACAATCTCCGTAACGTTCGATGTTTTCTTGGCTCCACGTTTCGTCGATAGGGTCTAAGATCCATTGGGCAAAATCGGCCACGAAAGAGTTTTTCACGTCCTCCAGGAATCTTGCTGCAGTGAGAGCAATGACTACAGAGAGGCTCTTGGATGCACTTCACGCACGCTCGGTGAGCCACACAGAAATTAGGAATGTGAATGCCAGTCTCTTGCATGCATTCGAAATCGAAAAAGATGAAATTGTCCTTCTTCTTGTTATCTTCTTCTTCTTCGTGTTTGGAATGGTATTTTTGAATGTAGCATTGGTGTTCCAAGTCCACGATTTGATGACAAATGTTACATCGTTTCTTTCCTGAACATACATGTGCCTTGGCACTGTTCGTGCGTATTCCTTGTCCATAAGTAGGGCACAATCTCAGGAGTTGACAAGCACTTTTCTGCTGTGAACCTTGCGTCTTTAGATGTTGTTAGTAACAGGTTGATCTGACAAACGTGCGCTGACAAGCAGAACAATGCACTCGTTCTTGTCCTTGGTCCAGACAGGGCTTAGAGGCTAAACATCCTTCACATTTCGATCCGCAATGCTTATGTTGCTCTCGATTGTTGTAGCCATAGTCACATTTCTCACAGTAATAACCGTATCCCAGGAAACCGGTGATACTGGTAATGGCATCAAAATGTTCATCGTGATGATAGATGTGAATGTATTTTCCGTCTTTGAAATTTTTGCCTGGAAACAACAGCGGTCCGCGCACTTCTTGAGGGTGCACTTTCAAGGTGTAGCGTGGAGCCAAGACGTCTTGCAACATTTGCATTTCAGGAATGCCACAGGGTGTGTCTTTGGAAAGGCCAGATTGCTGTAACAGGAGTTCTACTTCTCTTCGTTGTTTGGCTCGGCTAGATTTTTGAATAGTTTGCCAGGCTCTTTTCCATTCTGCCATCTCGTTCTTGTCGGCATACGTTCGTCCCACCACGATGACACGGGCTAAACACATCTTGTCTTGAGGGTTGTTAATTCGGACGAGGCTCGTTTTGGTGCTGCGAAGGTCATCCACCAATAACACCTTCTTGAGTCCTTTCCCTTGGGGAAGAGAAACGTGGGTCATGAACAGTTCCGCTTTTTCATCGGTGATGTGAAACTTGTCGTTGGATTGCTGCACGTGTTGAATATTGTCGATGTCTTTGGAAGGGGTCAATTCTGCTGGACCGCTAAACTCGATCCAAACGGAGACTTCAAACTGTCGTGATGAATGGAAAGTCTCAAGCGATCGTCTTCTTTGGCTTCACATTGCCATTTCAGTGTGGTTAACAAAGAATCCCATACATCGGTGATGAACCCTTCTGCTTTCTCCAACGGTACGTCGGACTTGAAATCTTTAAACTTCACCGCGTACGTGTAGGCCGTGGTTCTAAATTTTCTGGAGAAGCGTTTGTCGGTGTCTCGAATGTGGTAGTACTTTTCAGGGTTTACTGGTGGTGATGGACTTTGACTGAGTATAGACTCTCTGGGCCTAGATTCTGGCTCAATCATCTCATCTTCAAAATCGCTGGCATGAATTTGAGCCAAGACTTTAGCTACTGTGCGAGGCGAGAAATCACGTTTCTGTCACTTACTTTCTTCTCTTTTCTTTACGAAATGATGTGATCGTTTCATCTTGACTGCAAAAAGTCAAATGACTACATTTGAAACGCCATGGACCCCTATATATCCATGTCAGGCTTAGTGTATATATAAAGGGCTGGTACCTTCCCTCTCAGTATTCATTTCACTCTCAAGCCGATCAGCACGATGGAAGAACCCACACAAATCGAACTTCTGATTAGAGCTTTGCGAGGTGTCATACGAAAGTTTTCTTCAGACAAGCCGACGGACTACTCTCCCTCCTTTCGAGATAAAAGTCAAGATACTTGCTATATCTGTCAGAAGAAAGTGCATTGGACTACAGAATGTCGAGATCGTCAAAAAAGCAAGATCAGTGTCAAAAGAGACAAACGTCAAGATACCTGTTATCATTGTCAAGAGAAAGGACATTGGTCTTCAGATTGCGCTAAGAAACAACAGGAGCAGGAGGAGGAGGAAGAAGATGTCCCCTCGGCAAAAGAAGAACCCCGACACGTTCAGAAAGAGATGACAGAATATAAAAGAAGAAAAAAGTAAGGAAGAAGAGGAGAAAAATTCTGTGAAAGTGAAGAAATTTAAAAAACAGAGAGAGTGAAGAAAAAAAGACACAGAAGAAGTCTAGGAACTTTTACAAAAGTGTTGTGTTGTGTTGTGTTGTGACATTGAATTGTAAATATTTGTACCAGAATAGACAAAACTAAAAAACGTAAGTGTCTCCTGGTTTTGATGTTTTAGAATAACTCATACACCCACAACACGTACATCATAGGGTTAAAAAAATAAAAGGGATTTTGAGTTTTAATTGATTTTGGCAAAATGAATATTATCTCTTTTCGAAAAAAGTGAATGGCCCTGAAAAGGGCCTTTGGGTGTTTTTTTTTATTTTCAAAAAAAAACCAAAAACAACTCAGGAACGAGAAGCAATCAGCTTTAACTGCCTTAAGCCTTTGCCACGGCCAATGCCTACTTCTGGACTTGCTCCTGTCAATGATTTGGTAGAAATCACTAGGGGTGGTATCTCAGGTATATTAACAGGGTTGGACTGTTTCGCTCGGGAAGGTCTTTTTCTCTTGCGTCGTAATAAAGAAGTCTGATGTATTTGTTTCACACTTCTTAACTCTGCCGTTTGAGGTTCACTGTTCTCCTTCTCTCCTAGACTTTGTTTCTTCTCTGCTGCTTCTTCTTCCTGTCGTTTCCTTCTTGCCTCTTCTTCTTCTTGCTATTGCTGTTCAAGAAGAAATGATTGTTCTGCCTCTTTCTGCTGTTGTAAAAATTTCCCCAGTTCTTCTTTCTGTTTCTGTTTAAAATCTTCGACGTGTGGTAAAGAAGGAGAAGGTGGCGCAGGTACTGGTACCGGAACAAATTCTTGCGAAGAGAGAAAATCTACTAAATCCAAGTTGAAATCGGTCTCTTCTGGAAGTAGCGCTGTGTTAACTTTGGTAGCCACTGCTATGCCATCGCTTTTCGTCTCCACAGCCGGTGCACCCCAATTCATCGTCTTCTTAGTTTCAGTCATGTTTCACAAAACAATGTCGCATCGATTCACTTGCGCACAGACGCTAGCGCACCTATATAGGGAATGTGACGTCACATGTAGCTCTCTTCGGATTGGAAGACAGACTCCGCGAAGTGACGGAATTTTGTAACGCGTATTGGGATTGGTGAACAATTTCAATCCGTTTCGATCCGGTCTTCCACTATAAATAAACGCGGTTCAGTTCATTCGCTTCACCTGTTCTTCGTCACAAGATGTGGATCAACGTAGAATCGTCTACCCTCCTATCGTCGATGCTGCTCAACCCGGACTATCCAATGTATGTCAGATCATCATGGGCAATTACCCAGATCACTGATACAGCCCTTTGGAAACGAAGGATCTACGTGGAGAGAAAAGGCTGTCTGAAGCGAGTTCTGATTTATGGACCAGAGGTTAGACGAAGTTTGAGAAAGAGAAGAAGACCTATGCAATGCCCTCAATGTTAGCGAAATGGTGGTAACATAAAAACAACGGTCCTTTTCAGGGCCACTTCCTATACCTCGAAAAGATATTTATTATCACTTTGCCTAAAAAATGTATTGTAATGTTGTATATGTCTCTCTGTTGTATTTGTCCCTCCCTAAAGGAGCTACGCGTATTCAGGCCAGCCCCTTGCTATATTGTTGCAAGTGTCCAGTACCGTGACGTCATGCCACCTGTTCCATTCCTATTGTTCCTATACAAATTCCCATTGTCCTTAGAGTGTCCTAGGCTGAATTTTTTGTCCGTAGAAATCTTGTCCGTAGGGTACAAAACAGGGTCCCATAATGCTAATTCCCATTGTCCGTAGGGCATCCCCATTAACTACTAATGGTGTATTCAATCACAGGAGGTGAGAATGGCCGATGAGTTAATCAATTTTGAAACTGGAAAGTGTGGAATTTTATCATTCCGTTTTTTTTTTTGTTTTTTTTATCGCTTTTACAGGGAAGTTAAAATGCGTATCATTGTGAACTTATACAAAGCTGCTGGTTCTCCCATGCTAATCAGGAGATCTAGTCACCTCATTGGGATCAGTGGCAACTCACTAGGTAGAGCGCTGAACTCATAGTCCAAACATTGCTGGTTCCATACCAGCCCAGGCCCAAAGAGGCCGACTGCCTCAATATTTCCTTGGTTTTGGCGTTTGATTCCCGTTTCCAAAGCATGATATAGCCAATAATGTGTTAATTCCGTTAAAAAACATTCAACAAGAAAACAGTCAGTCACGTGATCTTTCATCTGCTCTACTGACGGCGCTAGTTCAATAAAACCCCCAACGTAGATTGTTCATGGACCCAGTTTCCCGGCCTTAAACCTTTTCTGACATTTACATTGTATTTCCTTATCCAAGGAAATACCCTTTAGACCCTAATTTCGTTGTTTTATTGAATTTCTGTAAAATACATCTTCAGGGTAAATCGGCACGCATGCCTCCTTTCTCCCTCCAGCAACAAAAACTCGACTAGGACATGTTTGAAAGAGTGCAAGTATGAAAAAGGTCCTTGTTATTGGTAATATGGAAGAATGCGTACATAATCCGGGGCAGCTTGGAACTGATAATTTAGAAGACGAGGGTAGCGTTCGGGTCAGTACAGCGTTCTTTGTGGGTATTTTGGGGATGAATTTGTTCCATTCTCTGCCTCGTCCCTATTGAATCAACCTGTCAACCATCAAAACACTCGCATTAAAACACCGATAACTATATAGTTATCGATCTATGTTCATCCAGAATGACTGTTTTTCTTCCCATAATTAAATCTTGATTTTGTTACAATATGTTAATGTGGTCTCTAGGGACAGGGAGGTCAAATAAGAAAACATACCAGAAAGATGAAATACACATAAATATGCACACGTATTGGCGTGGTGACTTTATAACAGAGGACTAGCATCGGTTAAATCATATAACGCACGAGTGGTTAAAGGATCCAGTGCAACATCCTTGTGTTAGTATTTGAATGTACATGTTTGTATTCATATACTGAATAGAGTAACAACATTGTATTGGTTTTTCTTTTTATTTAGTTAATTGTTTTGGTCCTTTCTTTTTATTTAGTTAATTGCTTTAGTCCTTTCTTTTTATTTAGTCAATTGCTTTGGTCCTTTCTTTTCATTTAGTTAATTGCTTTGGTTCTTTCTTTCTTTCCAGCATAAGACAAGGTGAATCTTGGGATCGTAAACTACAACTTTATTTGTTACGGCTACAATAGTAAATAAGAGAACAATCTTTACTTCCATTTGCTAATTTCCCCTCCCTCACTAAAGTTAAAGAAGGAAACTCATCAAAATATATCCACTACCTAGGTTTAGCATTGTTAACACACTTACTTTCATGAGTCAGTGGCAACAGGTTCGATCTCAGATGCCAGCGCGTGCGATGATATATACCTATCTAACCAAGGATGGCGGCTTCCTCAAGGATTCTGGTTTGCACTACCTTGTAAGCCAATTCAAATCAGGCGTGCCGTTCAGAATCTTTGGAGAAGATGTTTGAACTTGTATATACAATATGCAGTACGTAAAGTTTATATGTACCGCTTTTCTTCAACCGCGTTACCTGCTTGACGAAAAAAAAAGTTAATTTCGTATTTATACGATGACAATGGACGTTTAAGCCATTAGTCCGTTTAATGTGTGTTATATGATTCAAAGGTAAGACAGAATTTAGCTTTGTAACTTAGTAACATCGTGATAATTTAACTTTGTAACTTATAACAGTGTAATAATTTAACTCTGTAACTTAGTAACAGTGTGATAATTTTACTCTGTAACTTCGTAACAGCGCGATAATTGAACTATATAACTTAGTAACAGTGTGATAATTGAACCATGTAACTTAGTAGCAGTGTGATAATTGAACTATGTAACTTAATAACAGTGTGATAATTTAACTCTCTTAGTAACAGTGAATTCACGGTTTGGGAAGATCGAATTCATCTTCAGGGTTTCATCATGTACCTGTAAAATCAATAAAATGAGTGTCTGGTACTTTCTACACTTGTTTATAAGCCACGTCCAACTGGAAACAGTACAGACCCCGATCTGCCGTGGAATACTGCACCGTCAGATCTGGGTCTATGAGGTTTATTAGAAGTAGAACAAACGTAGACCCTGATCTGGCGGCACATTATGCTACGGCATATCAGGATCTATGTCGTTTCCAGTTGGATCGGACTTATAAGAGAGTATATACGGTATATTGAATGTGATAAATTGGTCGAAACACTTATTCCCGAACATAGTGACAAATGAGTACATACAATACCATACATAGCTTTATATCAAGTGGACAAAAGCTTGTGTAAGACCAGACCTCATTCTAAAAATACTTTTATGAGCACTAGCAATTTTGTTGAAAAGCTTTCATTATGTACGAATTGTTACCGCCACTATCTCTTGCTAAGAAGCTCATTAGCGCGTACTTGATACTATGCCTTCTCTGCGTTGACTATTAATAGTTATACACCCATGTATGAATGTTTCGTTTTTATACAAAAATCATCCTAGAAAATCTCCTGTGTCAACTTATTAGCTTACGTCACGTAGAACAAGACGTGAGACTGATAACATTGACATCAATTGTAAATCTTTCCGCGCAAAGAGGACATATCGCAGCGAAACAAGAACGCGCGACCAATATTATACCGATTGGTTTGTTGTGTCACGTGATGTAGCATAGACATTTAGGCGATAACTGATATGCAACCCATGTTTTTTGTGTTCAACAGATGTGGTTTGTAAAGATGTGTTGAAAGACATTTTTCACAGAGGTGGATTTGAGAGACGTTGAAGATGACTAGCGCATATACCGAATGATGAAAATAGATACATGGCCTTAGGTCACAATTAATAGTTCCGGTTCAGTACCCACGAATGTAGTCCCAGTCTATTTTTAGATCATTTTTTCCTGTCTCCGTTTGGTGGTGATACAAGAGTTAGATTTAGGCATTCTTGGTAAGGATTTAAAAGCAATTGTTTATTCTTTAGAATATGAGCTTATGGTGTGGTTGTCTGCGTGTATTTTGTCGACAGTGCACAGTGAGTAATAAGGCCTTGGTGATGATCCGGAAGTGAAATCTGTGTTCCATTGCATGGTGTTTTGTTTACAATTCAGCCTCTCAAAAAAATGCAGGTCAACCCCTGACAAGAACTTCACCGTAAAGTCATCTTTGAAGGTATTTTAGATTGACATATGATTTGTATTGATTGTCACACAGTGGAAAGTTCAGTACTGAGAAACAAATGTAGAGAATATATAGTAAAATTGTGTTCTATGGCCTGTCAGTGCAGTATTGAGTAAAGTTCAAAACTGGTATAAAATCTTTATTATTAATGATAGACACATGAAATTTTAATATGTTATGTATAATGACTTTAAAAATATAAGAATGAAATTAAAAATAAAAAATTGATTTTTATTTTAAAAATTTAAATGAAATTTTAAAAAAAAATTAAAAATAAAATTTTTCCACCAAAAATGCACATATATAATATTTATTGGGAATGATATTAAATGATATCAGCATGTATATAATCCTACACCATATACAAGCTCAAATGATGGATATTTGTCAAATTTTATCAGAGAAAATATCTTTGTAAGTCAAAATGAGACCTTCATTTAAAATACATGAAGACAAAATTCTATTTTGTATTGTACCTTTAGGTCATTGAAACTATTTATTTGGGGTCCAAGCAGTTAATTTATGTGTTTATGATGGGGTGACTTCCTGAGTAACACATATCTGCTTGTATAGCTATCAGTAATTGTTTATAAACATAGTTATAGGGTATTTAGTGAGAGGACAGAGATGAAGACTTTATACTAGAACCTGCTCAAGTTCTCTACAAAATCATATTAAGCTGTCAGAGAATGAAATACAGGTCAAAGGGATAAAATATACTTTCCCCAGGTATATTTACCCTTGCATGTAAGAAAACAGCAAAAGGATGTAAGTTGAACACAGAATGCATTCCATTTTATTGTTCAGTTTCTTTAAGATATTGATTGATGTAGTGCGGCATTGTGGCCTAGATGATATTATGGGAATTCTAATGATCCATTTTGCTTTATGCATTATTAATTACTAATAATATTTGTTAACTGACACTCTAAAGATTACATAAGAAATATTCAAACAGATTATTTGAATTTAACTTTGTACAACTAATCTTAACATGGTTACATAGCTGACATGAACAAATATACATATATTTTAGAATGTTTGGGATCAAAAGTTGACATTCAGTACATCATATAGGCTGACATAGTACCTATAGTGAACCTGTAAGGCTCAGTTCTGGCTGTGTGCACTTCAAATATCCAAGATGTTATTTTCATCATGAATATGCCTCTGTATTGTAACATATTTCAATTTAGTACTTTGACAGAGTGCGGTATTGCAGCATCAGCTGATATCTGATTCCATTGAATCATTGAGCTTAATAACTGGTAACCAACACTCTTAAAAATAGACTAAAAATGTTCAAACAGATCATTTGAATTATGTTTGCACATGTGATTTTAATAAGTACATTGCATATGTCCCACACATGCAAATGTCCATCCTTGTTTACAAGTTTTGGGGATCAGAATTTCACATTTGGTTGATGATATAGGATCTGTTGGTACCTATAGTTGATCTGTGTGGCCACATTTGGCTGTATTCACTCGCAATATCCAAAATTGTTATTTTCCTCATGAATAAGATTGCTTATAGTAATAAATTTTAATTTGGTACATTGTCATTCGACTTTCCAGTATACTGGTATGTACTAATGTTTGCACCAATGATCAAACCTCACCGTTCCAACATTGCCTTAAACTTGATGATACATACTCTACCTGATTAGTTATTTAACCTGTAAATGGCTAGATATGCTTGTAGAAACATCATCTATTTTTTAGGATGCATTTATCACTTTAATACATGCCCATTGCTTCACATTTCAGAGTGTCACTCTGTCAAGTTTACTATTTTTTCCCATGTTTGCAACCTGAATGTTATTTTGAAATCACCATATCCAACACATTTTAATTTCATTTGCCTACATCTTACAGTTTTCTAGAATTAAGTGAAACATGTTATATGTTTTCAGGTCTGGTCTGGTATCTGGAACAAAGTGTTAGAGTTGGATCAGTTTGGAAGCTCTCCAGTAGTCCGGTGGTGATAGCAAGGTCTCATAAAGGACATGTGCAGTGTACTGCTATAAGTGACCAAGATTAGTTCATATCAGCACACTGATATACAGCACCTCAAAGACATGGCTTAGATCTTCACGAGAGAGATTCGCACCATGGTTCAGTAAGGTGGAACCTCCCTGAAACTGTATTTTCCTATCACATTGTTGACTTTTGTAGTTATCGACATTAAAATGGAATGCATTTTTGCTATAAAACATGGTAGTGGTCCCACCAAAACTTTAAATTTGAGTGCACTATTAGTTATACAAACAACTGCCCAAGTACCTGATACAATAAATGTGGAACATAGCACCTGTCATTGTTTCTTTCGTGTGTCCACCTATATGCATCAGGACAGGCATATTGCAATTTGCTGCCAAAATCACTGTGAGCTATCATGCTTCAGTACCCCTGTGAAAAATGTTATCAGTTGTACAGACCCAAACTACCATTTGTTTTAAATACCATTCATTAATCAACTTTGCTGCCTTAAATTTGTCAAAATGAATCTTATAACTTGTGTGAAAATTTAATTTTTTTTAAAAATTTAGTTTTTAAAATTTAAATGTTTATTTAAATTTCCATTAAAATTTAATATATCATTATTTTTAAATTTCAAACATATTTTCAGACAGGCCTTATCATGTATTACAATTAGGTTTTTACTGCATTGAAAAATTCCTGTAATTAAGGAAGATATAGCAAATTTAGTTTGGTTTCTCAAGAACACTTGGACCACAACTTGCACCCTGTGGAACACCAGCACTACACACTTTCTGACAGCTGTCACATGTCTTGTTTGCAAGGAAATTCCAAAAGACTTCATGTTTAAAGTTGAAATAAGTGTGGCATGCAAGTATAAAAGTTTGACTAAAATTGGCCATACAAATTGGGCCTTTCAGGCCTCAGGTCACAATTAATAGTTCGGGTTCAGTACCCACGAATGTAGTCCCAGTCTATTTTTAGATCATTTTTTTCCTATCTCCGTTTGGTGGTGATACAAGAGTTAGATTTAGGCATTCTTGGTAAGGATTTAAAGGCAATTGTTTATTCTTTAGAATATGAGCTTATGGTGTGGTTGTCTGTGTGTAGTTCGGCGACAGTGCACAGTGAGTAATAAGGCCTTGGTGATGATCCGGAAGTGAAATCTGTGTTCCATTGCATGGTGTTTTGTTTACAATTCAGCCTCTCAAACAAATGCAGGTCAACCCCTGACAAGAACTTCACCGTAAAGTCATCTTTGAAGGTATTTTAGATTGACATATGATTTATATTGATTGTCACACAGTGGAAAGTTCAGTACTGAGAAACAAATGTAGAGAATATTTAGTAAAATTAATTGTGTTCTGTGGCCACATGTATCATCCTGCATGGCATTAACCTTTGCCGGCCAGTGTGGGTATGTGAGAAAGCGGGAAACGGACAAGAGCCACCTAGGGCAGCAGCGGAGGTTTTAGGGCTGTGCGGGCCTGGTGCGAAATGAGGACAACGGGCCCACAAAATCTAATTTCTATATTACGGAAGAAATTCTGTGAAACATACATAGAAAAAAAAATAATACAGGTTTGAGTTATTTTGAACATAAAACAGAGAAAAGTTTAATTTAAAAAGGCAGATTCAGCATGAATAAATGTAAATAAATTTTCGGGCTCCCCTACCTTGCGTGCCCGGTACGATCGCACCTTTCGCACCTTTCTAATGCCGCTACTGAGGACAGAAGACACCTGACAGGAGTAGAACAAAAGCACCTTAGGATAAAAGCCACTCAGGGGAAGAACAAAAGCAATCCACCTCCCAGTTTACATTTCTTGAAATAAGTAATTGTATTATGGTTTAATTATTTGCCACGAATCACCTGCTTGATATTATAAATAATAATAATATTCTACACTAAAGCATGTAAGCAGTTAACTGACCAGGGACTTATAAGAATGGTACTGGCAGCTGCCTCGCTTGGCGTTCAGCGTTAGTGTTAGGACTGGTCAGCCTGGTGTCAGGATAATGAGACTGGGTGGGACATGATCCATCATATCTGCGGCATGAAACCACAGTGCTAGACATCACTATAATCTGCCACACTCGTAGTGATATGATTGAAAACATTTTTAAGCTACCTTTAAACACACACACACACACACACACACACACACACACACACACACACCTGACTGCTTACAATTGCAGTTATCCAAGCTGAAATGGTTAATTGTCTTTGGGAAAAGGTGTAATGAAACAGAATTGCAAAAAAATGAACTGCAATTCAATGTTCCGATAAAACCTGTCACCTACATTTGTTGAAACCAGTTGTTTTGAGATCAAAGAATGCACAATCACATCAATGAGAAGTTATTTCTTTATAAAATGACGGGGTAACGGTTTGTGGGGGAATTCACAGATATGTTGAATAAATTTGATTATTTTGTTTGATATTTATGAAAATATGTCTATATTGTATGGAAAAATATATAAAATACTTTTATTAAATTGTTTTATATTCATTACACGAGATGAACACTAAACTACCACTACAAAATGTTACGAAAGGGTTCAAGGGAGACCATTGTATAACATAGTATATATTATTACAATAAATAAGTATTACAATAAATAAGTATTTCCTGTCCTGGGGGCTTTTGTCCTGGAATCGAGAAAGCTAACCAGTAGATTTCGGAGGGTAGGTGCTTCACACCGGGGTTTTTCTGCTTCTTCCTGCGCCAATTATACTGGCCTTCATGTGTAACCTACAGGTTTCGTGTCAGAAGGACTTGGCATTGCTACAATAGCTCTCTCTCTCTCTCTCTCTCTCTCTCTCTCTCATTCGTATATTGGTTCAGATGTTATTTGGAAGTGTTTATCCATTCATCTGCTGTATGTGAGTTAAGATTGTCTTTTACATTTTGCATGTGTTTTACGTCTGTATGAAATAAACGATATTTACATTTTGCATGTGTTTTACGTCTGTGCTGAAATAAACGATATTTACATTTTGCATGTGTTTTACGTCTGTATGAAATAAACGATATTTACATTTTGCATGTGTTTTACGTCTGTATGAAATAAACGATATTTACATTTTGCATGTGTTTTACGTCTGTATGAAATAAACGATATTTACATTTTGCATGTGTTTTACGTCTGTGCTGAAATAAACGATATTTACATTTTGCATGTGTTTTACGTCTGTATGAAATAAACAATCTATACATTTTGCATGTGTTTTTCGTTTGTATTGAAATAAACAATCCATATATTTTGCATGTGTTTTACGTCTGCATTGAGACAATGAAAACAGCCTTTACATTTTGCATGTCTTGAACGTCTTTACTGAAAAAAAAATACAAACAATCTTTATATTTTGCATGTCTTGAACGTCTTTATTGAAAAACAAAAACGATCATTCCTAAATCGATCAAATATTATTTCTCTCACGCCGTTTACCTGTTATTCAAAATTAATTAAAAATCAATGTATGTATGTATGTATGTATGTATGTATGTATGTATGTATGTATGTATGTATGTATGCGTGCGTGCGTGCGTGCGTGCGTGCGTGCGTGTATGTATGTATGTATGTATGTATGTATGTATTGCTCGTGTTCTCTTCATTTTTGCACACTTTTTATCTTTTTCCCATATTTTTGTTATGCCCCAACACAGCAGTGATTATTAATATAGCTTTGCCCTTGTCCGTCTGTACTTAAATTGGTATGTCCTTCCTTACTTACATTCGTATGCCAGTCTGTACTTAAATTTGTATGACTTTAAGTACTTAAGTTTGTATGTCCGTCCGTATTTAAATTTGTATCTCTTTCTGTACTTAAATTCGCATGTCCGTCCGTCCTTAAATTCATATGTCCGTGCTTTATATTTGCATTAATGTCCATTTTCATGCGCTGTGGTGATACATCCATGTTCAGGCAACAAAATTTTGGTTCTCAAACACTTGTTTTATTCCTTATCTATATGCTATGAAAATTGAATTCTTTTGTCTAACGCCATCGAGTTCATTTTAAATTGCTCTTTTTTTTCCAGATAAATATCTACAAATTATTAACAGCTCGTCCTTAGTGACATTTACGCACACAGCCTAGAAGCACAAAAGACTGCTTGACTTATTCTGCCCTGTTGTCGGTTCTCACACCCCTAGAATAAATGCATTCATTTAGCTCGCACTGTACGGACTTGAATAGAAGGCAGCCTAATGCGTTCTTTTCGATTTTCGCACACAACTGCTTGTTCTTCCTTTATAAAGTATACAAATGCGTAACGATTACTTGTTAACTGGCACATGATAGAACGAATGCGTGTTCAGGTATGCAGATTGTATGCTCTCTCTCTCTCTCTCTCTCTCTCTCTCTCTCTCTCTCATAATCCTAATTGGATTCAAAAGGGTCACTTTTCAGGGATCAAAGAATACTGTATGATCCAATGCTACTGGAACAGTCCATTTTAAAATGCAAAATATTAAATGCGACGTTAAGTAGTAGTAGCAGTAGTGGTTGGGACATAAGAAGAAAAAGAGACATCACTACTAACAACAACATCATAAAAAGAGACCATTACTAACATACTAACAACAACATAATTAAAAGAGACATCACTACTGATAACAACATCATAAAAAGTAACGCGATGTTTAGGTTACACCGTGTAATAATAATGATAATAATAATAATAGATGTCGCTCACCAGGGAGATTACATCAGCTTGTGCATGCAAATTCACCCATGTATAAATTCACCCACGTGTACATCTTGCAAGAGCTATTGTACACTGTATTTGTATATACCATTAATATACTGTGTACAACTTTCTATAGCTACTGTATACTGTATCAGTAATGCCCATTAAAATGTAAATTAAGAAAACGCATTGCATGGCATTATATCAACAGTGAGACTACATACACTGTTTCCAAAGTACTTTTCTAACGAACGCCATTTGCATAAACCGTAACAACAATAACAATTCTAATAAGCATGTATTGAAACTGTAGAAAGTGAGAAAAAAAAACTTCGAGGACATATTTACTGTTATTGCCATTATCTACTTTCCTAGACAACATAAATACGGTCGCTATCTAGGCATAAAAGAGGGACAATCAGCATTCACCCTGTATCTCTCTCTGTCCCTGGGGACTAGGCACTGGTTCATAATCTAGACTCTGTTCATTGCAACTGTAAAGTATATACGCTTACGTTACATTATACGGGGAAGTAATCAGTGCAGTCAACATGGATGGCTGGATCTGTTCTTACCCACTGGGACTCTGTCCCTGGAGTCAAAATTTGAAAATCCCAATGACGATTCAGTGGTAAGACCTTGAACTTATGACATTAGAAGGTAGTGGGTTAAAATCCCACCTTCTGATCAAACTGAATCCTCATTAATGTATGTCGATCCTCATTACTATGCCTTAATCCTCATTATTATGCCTTAATCTTCATTAGTATGCGTGGATCCTGCTCAGAATTGAACTCATCTGAGATTTTTCTGAGACAAATTTACATAACAAGACTGATGAAAGTCTGTTTAGAAATACGGTCTCAGGAGTTCTTAAAAGCTCAGCCAATCAGATGCAAGAGAGCCTCATTAACATTAACGGATATCTCTCATAATCCAACTCATATGAGGCATCGAGGATATAAGTTTTCATACCAAATCTGACCCAAATTGTACGAAACGTAGCCTTTAAAATGTTACATGTTCAGCCGATCAGATGCAAGATCACATCGTTATTATGCGTGGATATCGCTAATAATTAACCTAACCCTTTTTATTTAAAATAATGCAAGCTTACATACCAAGTCTGATAAACTATGGCCTATAGCTGGGGTCTCAAACTCAAACCACCCTGAGGGCCGCTTGAGGGCATTTTCTATGGCCGAAGGGCCGCACCACCTTAGTTTTCTCTCATGACACCACGTGACGCCAATCATTGTGCGGGCCACAGGATACGGCCTGGCGGGCCGCGTGTTTGAGACCGCTGGCCTATAGAATGTTCACATGCTCAATCGAAACTTCGGGTAAATTCTATGAAAAATACCACGATAGCTATATTCTGATCACCTGAACTAATTTACGAAACGAGGATTGACCGAGATGTTGCGTACGGATACACCTATTTCTTTGTTTTCATTCGTAACTTTTCGATCAATCCAACAGTGAATCCAGTCATAAAAATATCGAGGTAGTCCACTTAAATTTCAGCTTCTTTTCTTGCCGAGAACCTTTCAGCCGATAAAATGTATGATATTTTCCGTAAATGACTGCGCCGACATATATCGAATGCATATTTTTGTCTAGCACTAATAGCCGAGGAGTTCCGAACTATATATATATATATATATATATATATATATGCAGTTGTCTTTACCTGGGTCTATTCCTTTAAAACAGGCCATTACTATTGCCCTACCTTGTAGCTTATACTTATATCGGAAATAATGGAGAGGTGAACATTTTGAACATCTTGATAAAAAATATGTGATACACAGTTTACATGTGTGCTGTTTAAAACTCAAGAAAAATTCAACAACAAAAGATATTCTGAACAAAATACAAAACACTCTGTATCTATATTATTTTTGCTTATCTAAGCATCTCAAAATGCTATCTACAACTTGCACGAGCTATTGTACACTGTATCTATGATGCCCATTAATGTAATGTCGGCAGCTTGCATGAGCTATTGTACTGTATCTATGATGCCCATTAATGTATTGTCTTCAGCTTGCGTGAGCTATTGTACAGCGTATCTATGATTCCCATTAATGTAATGTCTTCAACTTGCTCGAGCTATTGAACACCGTATCTGTTGTTCCATTAATGTATTGTCTTAAGCTTGCATGAGTTATTGTACACCGTATCTGTTGTTCCATTAATGTCTTCAGCTTGCTCGATCTATTATACACGTACCCATAAATATTAATTAATACCGTTTCTACAACTTGCAGTAGCTTTTGGACACTGTCCGCAATGTCCATTAATATACTGTGTACAACTTGCACTGTACACTGTATTTCAGAACTACCATTAATATATTGTCTACATCTTGCAAGAGCCACCGTACACTGTATCAGTAACGCCCATTAATATACAAATAAAGAAAATGCATTGCATGGCATTAAATCAATAGTGAGACTACAGACACTGTTTCCAAAGTACTTTTCCAACGAACGCCATTTACATAAGCCTTAAAAATAATCGCAACTCTAATACATATCTACACATATAATAAAACAATAACAACAATAATACATATGTGCACATACAATAAACAATAACAAACGTAATACACATGTACACATACAATAAACAATAACAACCCTAATACACATGTACACATACAATAAACAATAACAACCCTAATACACATGTGCACATACAATAAACAATAACAACCCTAATACACATGTACACATAACAAACAATAACAACCCTAATACATATGTACACGTACAACAAACAATAACAACCCTAATACATATGTGCACATAGAATAAACAATAACAACCCTAATACATATGTACACATATAAGAATAACAACCCTATTACATATGTACACATACAATAAACAATAACAACCCTAATACATATGTACACATGCAATAAATAATAACAACCCTAATACACATGTACACATACAATAAACAATAACAACCCTAATACATATGTACACATACAATAAAAAGTAACAACCATAATACATATGTACACATATAACAATAGCAACCCTATTACATATGTACACATACAATAAACAATAACAACTCTAATACACATGTACACATACAATAAACAATAACAAACCTAATACATATGCACACATACAATAAACAATAAGAACCCTAATACACATGTACACATACAATAAACAATAAGAACCCTAATACACATGTACACATACAATAAACAATAACAACCCTAATACATATGTACGCATATAATGAACAATAACAACCATATTACATATGTACACATAGAATAAACAATAACAACCCTAATACATATGTTACGTTGTCCATAATTACCATACATGAGTATTGTACACTGTATCCATCATAATTACCATACATGAGAATTGTACACTGTATCTATCATAATTACCATACATGAGTATTGTACACTGTATCTATCATAATTACCATACATGCGTATGATAGACGACGATCCAACGATACGGGTCCACCTTGTAATCATTTAATGGAGAAGAAAGTACAACAAAGAAAAAAAATCGTCCAGAGTTCCGGGCAGGTGCATAACCATACATATTACTTTCAAAGAATACCAATCTATAGTACAATACTAGGTTTGCATGAACCCTAAAATCGATAAAAAAAGAAAAACTAATAAGATGAAAATGAGTCCATCATTTGTTGTCCTGAACTGTACATGAATGAGTTACAAAAATTTTAAGCTGAGAGAGAGAGAGAGAGAGAGAGAGAGAGAGAGAGAGAGAGAGATTTACTTACTTGTCTGAAATGGTTTTCACGTTGAAGTTGATTCATAATCGTGTCAGTTTTGTTTGATTCCTCCATAAGAACAACGGAGAATAATCCGAGTAGAAAAGCGGCAGAATACTTAGAAGCCATTTCTGTGTAAACTTTAAAAACTTTCACGTTGCACCGCCAGTTACTGTGCTTTATGATATGAATAGGGGACACGAAGAGATTTCCTTATGATTCCTATGTCATTATACAACACTTGGTAGATACAGGCCTTGATGTGAATATGTCAAGAAAACCGACTAAAGTTCAAAATTTTAAACCAGATATCATAGGGATTAATCCCAAATTAATTGAATAAAAAGGAAAATCAAAAACAAAGGATCAATGGAGTGTGTCCTGTAGGAATGGCAATAAAGCTCAAATCGACTTATCTACCTCTGACCGATTCTGTGCACGTGCAGAAAGAATGTTCAAGATGTACAAGGCTGGAAATGTTCAATATCGGAACGTACACAAGGCCAGAACGCGACTAAAATGTATTTCGTCCTTGCTAATTATTAAGCGTGCAGGCGTTTAATTTATGTACATAAGCACGTCAGATAGCTGCTCCATCAGCGATCATGGAAAGATGGACACCTCAATAAAATGTGTTGAAACCAATGCCATAAACACCGTCTGGCATAATTCATATATTAAAACACGCTATGAAATTGCAGCTCGCCATCTGTCTGAGTATGAATTCTGCACTCGCTATTCACTCGTGGAAGAAACCTTATGTACCTTTCTCTTTCCAAATAGGGTTTTGCATACAGCCTTCAAATTTAACTACTACTTTGATCTGTGATATTTTCTCCCATTATCACATTAGTCCAAGATATATATCTTTGAATGAGATGAAAGTAAATCGAATAATTATTTAAAAATAAAACGAGTTCACGCTTCCGTAGAGACGATTCCAGAATAGACTACTGGAAAAAGGCGTCGGGTACAAAAGGCTTTCACACCCGCTCAGTGCCAAAGGATATATTTGACTAATATTATATTGCTAACAGTGAAGACCTACCGTCACACACTTTGCTGGAAGGTCAGAGTTTACATTGTTCTATCCAGTGCCGGATTAAACACTGTGGAGGCCCCTAGGTAGTCGAAATCTCGCCCGAAAATTATCTACTAATACGTTTTTAATTTTACCAAACCAACAATTTTAGTAAACCAGTTTTATTACACAAAACAAACATTAACAATTATTAATGTTATTAAACAAATTAATATATTATGTTATTAAACAAATATTATTAAATATTATTAAACAATATTACACAATATTATTAAACAAAATTTAAGAAAGCTTGATTGTAATTTTCTTTCAAGATCAAATCAATTCAATAATATTTTGATCCGTTGTCGCGGGGTCCCTAAAAGGCGTGGGACCCATAGGCCGGTGCCTACTCTGCCTATTTGGTAATCCGGCACTGGTTGTATCTAATTGCGAGCTCAAGCAAAGAACATAGATCCTGGTCTGCAATGCACCTTGATGTATATAGACCTAGACGTGTGATAGGTCTAGGTGTCCATGTCAGGGGCTCCTGAAGAATTTTTCGTGGAAGGGGTGCAGAAAAGTAGTGGTCAGCTATTAAGTTTATGGATGTACACCAAAACACGTTCAGAAGAGAAATGGGGGAAGGGGGTTGCCCCCCCCCCCTTGCCCCTATGTATGGGACCAATGGTACATATACCCTGATATGCAATATGTCTAGGTTTACATATACCCTGACGTGTGATAGGTTTTCGTGTACAGATACCCTGATGGGACATAGGTCTGGAGGTACATATACCCAGATGTGCAATAAGTCTAGAGGTACATGTACCCTGATGTGCGATATGTCTAGGGGTACATGTACCCTCATGTGCGGCATGTCTTGGGGTACAAACACTCTAATGTACGATATGTCTAGGGGTACATATACTTTGATGTACAATGAGTCTAGGGATACATGTACCCTGATGTGCGATATGTCTAGAGGACATGTACCTTGATGTGCGATAGGTTTAGGTGTCCAAATACCCTGACGCGCAATAAGTCTATGGGTACATGTACCATGTCGTGGCAATAGGAGAAAGTGTACTGCGTTAACAGTGTGGTGATCATTGATTAATTTGTTCCGTCGAGTGCATTTGGAAACAGCGATCCTGACAAATTCAAAAAGTGTCAATCGAAAATTTAACATTAGCTAGAGTGTTCTATCAGGGACAGAATCATCTTTCGACGCTTTTACCGAATAATGTTAATCCATCAGACACAAAGGCGGAAACAGGTTATTACATTATAAAACTTTCCGAAGCCGGAATTATCGGTTATATACTGTAAGGTAGATATCGGGAGTGCTGAAGCATGCATGATAGATTGTAATTTCGTGGATATGGAGAGAAAATGGGTATGGCACGACCTGGGGATATTTGCATTTGCGCAGAAACATGAATACGTTGAAATTTTGATGTGAAAGCTGTCAACGACGGGTATGATTGAATTGCGTAACTAGGCCGAAACAATATCTAAATGGTACACAATCAGAGTTGAGATTTAAAGGCTGTCGACGTTTCAATGATACAGGCAAATTGCCTTTCATGACAGAGACTTTCTTTAATTGTTTTGTAGGAAAAACAAGTTGTCAGACTTTCCTCGAAACAACAACAAAAGAGGAATTAGTTTCGTAACTGCGGTGAAATTTAAATGCAAAAGTAGGGTGTGGTTGGCAGGTGTAATTTAATTGAGTAGACGCGATACTATTAGCACCGTCTTTACACGTGAAAGTATACGAGGCATCGGAGCAAGCTGCAGATAAAATTTGTTACTATTTACATTGATCGTTAAGAGAAAGTAAAGAACTATCAGCCGTTATAATAATGAACATGAAAATGAGTGGTAAATATTTTATAATGGATTTTTTTCTATCATAACTTTGAATGAGTCTGCTGTTTTTTATCTTCCCATTGTGTCACGAAAATGAGCAAACTATATTATATTTGTTGTGTAGCAAATATGGCTCGGATCTTCAGACAGTGTGAAACATGTGGCTTGTATTGGAAAGCTCCCCAGACAATGTCTTCTGCGAAGAGATTAAAGTAATGGGTAGCTTATATATATATATATATATATATATATATATATATATATATATATATATATATATATAAAGAAATAGCTAATTGAATATATATGATATTCATATAATAGATAACTCAATATATATGAGATTAAAGTAATAGATAACTGAATATACATGTGATTAAAATACAAGATAACTGAAGATGTACTAGATTAAGGTAATAGCTACAGAAAACGAGAAAGATGTTATTTATCTTGAGGAAATAGTTGGACACAGTTCTTATACCAGTAAATGGTTAGATTAGATCATTACCAACAACGTTTATTTAAAGTTTAAATGAACATTTAAAATTTTAATGCACCTGAAATCAAAAACTTACATTTTGTTCTATTAGCAAATTATGTTTGAAGGCGATAGACCTTAAATATATTCCCCAAAGTATTGGATATAGTTCTTGTATTATATACGAAAATCTGAATGATATACATCTCTCTCTCTCTCTCTCTCTCTCTCTCTCTCTCTCTCTCTCTCGTACTTTGAAGTATCTGGGCAAGAAATTTGTCCGCATGATAGCATCAGCGTTTTAGAACTTAACTGCCTGTGATCGAGGCAAATGGTAATAGGACCTAATTAAAGAAAAATGGTACCATGATGCGATCGGACATAAATACGTTTCTTGTTTTTCTTTTTCTTTCTTTCGCTTTGTTAATAGAGAACACCCTGAGCAATCTATTTTTAGAAAATCGACCATTAATAATTTTTTTTTGGGGGGGGGGAGAGTGAATTTGATCATGTTGCATTGCGATCTTATTCTAAGCCCCATGACAGAAACTGAGGTTTCTCGCTATTGAAAACATCATACAGAAACAAAACAGATGCAATATACAGAAATAAAACTATTATAGAAAAAGAAAGATGCATCACTAAAAACGAAAGTAATAATGGGTGCATCACAAAAATGGCAGGTCTTTAGTTTTAGCTAATGTAAGGAATACATTGGATTAATCATGATCTGCTGTGTGTTAATCAAGTCACTGTACCACTACTACAAGTCACTGTACCACACTGCAAGTCACTGTACCACTACAACAAGTCACTGTACCACTACTACAAGTCACTGTACCATTACTGCAAGTCACTCTACCACTACTGCAAGTCACTGCACCACTACTACTACAAGTCACTGTACCACTACTACAAGTCACTGTACCACTACTGCAAGTCACTCTACCACTACTGCAAGTCACTGCACCACTACTGCAAGTCACTGCACCACTACTGTAAGTCACTCTACCACTACTGCAAGTCACTGCACCACTACTGCAAGCCACTGCATCACTACTGAAAGTCACTGCACCACCACTGCAAGCCACTGCACCACTACTGCAAGTCACTGCACCACTACTGCAAGTCACTGCACCACTACTGTAAGTCACTCTACCACTACTGAAAGTCACTGCACCACTACTGCAAGTCACTGCACCACTACTGCAAGCCACTGCACCACTACTGCAAGTCACTGCACCACTACTGCAAGCCACTGCACCACTACTGCAAGTCACTGCACCACTACTACAAGCCACTGCACCACTACTGCAGTTCACTCTACCACTACTGCAAGTCACTGCACCACTACTGCTGCAATTCACTCTACCACTACTGCAAGTCACTGCACCACTACTGCAAGCCGCTGTACCACTACTACAAGTATCGGCGGAATAAGAAGAAGAAGAAAGAAGAAGTAGCTAAGTGGCGAAAAAAAAATCGAAGAGGATTGTAAGATGGTAAATAAAGACGCAAATGGCGAAAAGGATGTACTAAGTGCTTGAAAAGGTCACACCGGGATTTCGTTAACATTAAAGCTTAATTTTGATATAGAGCCTGTATCCTAACCAAACAATTTTTCTCTTTCTTTACAAAAAGCATTGCTTTCTTTAATTGGCTGATAGTCTCAAGCTCAACTTTAACTGGCTGATATGGTCCCAGACTCAATTTTAATTGGCTGATACAGTCTCGAGCTCAACTTCAATTGGCTGATACAGTCTCAAGCTCAACTTTGATTGGCTGATGCTGTTTCAAGTTCAACTTCTGATACAGTGTCAAGCTCATTTTGTATTTGAAATTAGTTTTGTGATGTCCAGTTCTAGAGAATGTCATGATTTATAGAATTAACTTGTTTGGTGAGAATCATTATATACAGGGAACGTTTGCTTAGCCTAATATATTAGTCTACATTTGAATCCCATTCCTCATACAGCTCTGTTATTTTTTTCTAGAAAATATTGGACTTTAACTTAAGACGTCTTCTGAGAAAAGATTATATTTAAATCCAACAGGTCTTTACGGCTAAAATCCAAGCTCATGTGAATTTATATTTATATCAAACAGGTTTTTACGTCTATAATCCAAAAGCACATTTAGAGATGACGTTAGCTTGAAACGAGTGAATAACAGACCTCTTCCATCGAGTTGGTGAAATATTATGTTTTGTACCCACAGGACGAAACACATCTGTTATTCAGTCTTCGCAAGCAGATTTTCTATTATTTTTTGCTCAAACGTTATGGCTACCAATATGTAAACTGAAGTAGCAGATTTCTCACTGGATCCCGCGCGATGTTAGAGGTTTACCGTTTATATTCTGCTGTGATTTGTGAATATTCGCACCAAAAATATAAGCAGTAGCATATTTCTCCTTCACAGTTCAAAGTAAAATAGCACATTAAGAAACAAATGTTATTTGTTACCTTGTTGGATTTGAACTCGATTCGTCTTCAACGCGAAGTAGCCATGCTTACCGCACGATGATGCAAGTGTCTATGATTAACTTTTAATTCCTTTGTTATAATATTAACTGTGTCTATTGACGGGCACGTGAAACATATGACATTATTTCACTCCAACGAATTATCAAGACCAGTTCCCTCAGAAAATCCACTAATTCACGACCTAGCGTAGAATTAAAACTCAGTAACTCACGGTCTGGTATTAAATAAAATTCAATAATTCACGGCCTAGTATTAAACAAAATCCAGTAGTTCACGGCCTAGTATAAAATACAACACAGTAACTCACGGTCTAGTATTAAATAAAATCCGATTATTCACTGCCAAGCATTAAAAAATCCAATAATTCACAGCCATGTATAAAATAAAACCGAGTAACTCACGGCCTAGCATTAAATAACATCCAATAATTCACGGCCTAGCATAAAATAAAATCCAATAATTCACGGCCTAGTATGGAATAAAATCCAGTAACTCACGGCCTAGCATTAAATAAAATCCCACGGCCTAGCATTAAATACAAATTGTGAATAAAACGGAAATCAAATCTCCTCATGATGACTGGTATTTTTAAATCATGTGTAAATGCAATTCATCTTAAAAATCGCGAATACCCACTCTTCTTTAAATCCAAATTTAAAAATAAAAATTCAATCTTTCCCGTAAGTCTCAAAAAAAAAAAAAAACAAATAGAAGATTCTGGAATGGAGAAAAAAAAAATCGTCTATCATGGTTATTTGAGTGAACTAGAGAAATCCCTTCAGAATTTGATATATTGCTTGTTTGAATGTGATAAAATCTTTAACATTCACCTCTGCCCATTATTTGAAGACTTGAAAACAGGTATTGTCAGGTCTTCCCTATAATTTAAAGTCTGACTCATCAAACCGGAAACTATAAATATCAGTACGATAGCATCAGTGCTTGCGTTGTGACGGCCAGTTAGCAGCGATATCGGCAGATGGTATGATGGGATGGGTGCTGGGTATGTCATTTTTTTAATTGAGACACCCAGACTGCCTGGGAGAAACTTTGATATACGTTTCAAAGAAATGGGACTGAGTATTATTTGTCGAAATTAACTCTACTGCGCATGGGCCTTTTGGTTAAGCTTGTAGCCCAAAATAGAATTATTCGCAGTTCAGACAATGATAGATAAAAATCAATAACTTATTTCATGTGGGGCTGTTTTCATATGTTGAAGGATGTGATGAATAAAATGTATTGTACATTTTTTCTATGGTTGGTCAACCCACTGTTAAAGTTGATGGACATCGGTACTACTACTACTACCTGTACGGCTACATGCAAATACTGACACTTCTAGTACGTTTAGTGCTACTTCTAAAGTTTTCCACAATCTGCCATTATGAAACCTTGTAAATATCTTGTCTTTGGGGTATGGAAGACGTCAGTCGATTCTGGGGTCAAACGATGAAAGGTCCATGTCAATTTGACTGTAAAAAGAAAATTAGTTTGCACATAATAACTTCACTCCTGCATTGCAGAATATAACTAAATTTGTGGATGGTTTGCAATTAGAGAAAGGTATCGTTCTTTTGGTTTTGGAGTCAAAAGGTCAAAGGTCGAGGTCAGCGTAGCTGAAGAATGGAAAATAAAACGTTTCTACAGAAAACTGCAGTCCTTGATCATGTATGTACCTTCACCAAAGTCTGGCTTATTACACGTTTGGTAAGAAAGACGTCTATTGATTTTGGAGTTCAAAAGGTCTAAGTGCAGGTCACAGTGACTGAAAGAGGAAATATAGTTTGCATATTGACTTTTGTTCCAGACCACGTACCTTGACAAACGTTCATACAGGATTTGTACTTAAGGTATGGTATATGCCTATCGGTTTTGGTGTCAAAAGTTCAAAGGTAAAGGTCGATGTGAATCACAGAAAAATGGATTCTGCACAATACCTTTTATTCCAAAGTATGTTTCCTCGACTAAAGCTTATAAATAGCTTGCATTTAGAGGAGTAAAGAAACCTATAGATTTATGGGCCTAAAGGTCAAATATGGTCACGCTAAGTCTAACAAGAAGATATTGGTTGTCTGCACTTTCAGTTTTGTTCGGGTCATAGAATCCTTGAAATGAATGTCAGGTCACTTAGATCAACGATTCACTACAAACTACAGACAGGACTATTTGACATCTACAAGCTACAGACAGGACTATTTGACATCTACTAGCTACAGATAGGACTATTTGACATCTACTAGCTACATACAGGACTATTTGAAATCTACTATCTACATACAGGACTATTTGACATCTACTAGCTACATACAGGATTATTTGACATCTACAAACTACAAACAAGACTATTTGACATCTACAAACTACAGACAGGACTATTTGACATCTAAAAACTACAGACAGGACTATTTGACATCTACAAACTACATACAGGACTATTTGACATCTACTAGCTACATACAGGACTATTTGACATCTACTAGCTACATACAGGAATCTTTGACATCTACTAGCTACAGAGGACCATTGGATATCTACTAGCTACATACAGGACTATTTGACATCTACTAGCTACATACAGGACTATTTGACATCTACTAGCTACATACATGACTATTTGACATGTACTAGCTACATACAGGAATATTTGACATCTACTAACAACATACAGGACTCTTTGACATCTGCTATATACAGGACTATTTGATATCTACTAGCTACATACAGGAATATTTAACATCTACTAGCTACATACAGGATTATTTGACATCTGCTAGCTACATACAGGATTATTCGACATCTGCTAGCTGCATGCATGATTATCTGCCATCTACTAGCTACAGAGGACCGTTGGATATCTACTAGCTACATACAGGACTATTTGACATCTGCTAGCTACATACAGGACGATTTGACATCTACTAGCCACATACAGGACTATTTGACATCTACTAGCTACATACAGGACTCTCTGACATCTGCTAGCTACAGAGCACTATTGGATATCTACTAGCTACATACAGGACCATTTGACATCTACCAGTTACATATAGGACTCCTTGACATCTACTAGCTACATACAGGACTATTTAACATCTAACAGCTACATACAGGATTATTTGACATCTACTAGCTATATAAATGACTCTTTGACATCTACTAGCTACAGAGGACCATTGGCTATCTACTAGCTACATACAGGACCATTTGACATCTACTAGATACATATAGGACTCATTGACATCTACTAGCTACATACAGGACTATTTGACATCTACTAGCTACATACAGGACTATTTGACATCTACTAGCTACATGCAGGACTATTTGACATCTACTAGCTACATACAGGACTATTTGACATCTACAAACTACAGACAGGACTATTTGACATCTACAAACTACAGACAGGACTATTTGACATCTACAAACTACAGACAGGACTATTTGTCATCTACTAGCTACATACAGGACTATTTGACATCAACTAGTTACATATAGGACTCTTTGACATCTACTAGTTACATGCAGGACTATTTGACATCTACTAGCTACATACATGACTCTTTGACCTCGACTAGCTACAGAGGACCATTGGCTATCTACTAGCTACATCAGGACTATTTGACATCAACTAGCTACATATAGGACTCTTTGACATCTACTAGCTACATACAGGACTATTTGACATCTACTAGCTACATGCAGGACTATTTGACATCTACTAGCTACATACAGGACTATTTGACATCTACTAGCTACATACGGGACTATTTGATATCTATTAGCTACATACAGGACTATTTGACATCTACTAGCTACAGAGGACCATTGGATATCTACTTGCTACATACAGGACTATTTGACATCCACTAGCTACATACAGGACTATTTGACATCTGCTAGCTACAGAGGACCATTGGATATCTACTAGCTACATACAGGACTATTTGACATCTACTAGCTACATACAGGACTATTTCACATCTACTAGCTACATACAGGACTATTTGACATCTACTAGCTACATACAGGACTCTTTGACATCTACTAGCTACATACAGGACTATTTGACATCTACTAGCTACATACAGGACTACTTGACATCTACTAGCTACAGACAGGACTATTTGACATCTACAAACTACAGACAGGACTATTTGACATCTACAAACTACAGACAGGACTCTTTGACATCTACTAGCTACATACAGGACTCTTTGACATCTACTAGCTACATACAGGACCATTTGACATCTACTAGTTACATACAGGACTATTTGACATCTACTAACTACATACAGGACTATTTGACATCTGCTAGCTACAGAGGACCATTGGATATCTACTAGCTACGTACAGGACCATTTGACATCTACAAACTAGAGACAGGACTATTTGACATCTAAAAACTACAGACAGGACTATTTGACAGCTACAAACTACAGACAGGACTATTTGACATCTACTAGCTACATACAGGACTATTTGACATCTAGTAGCTACATACGGGACTAGTTGATATTTACTAGCTACATACAGGACTATTTGATATCTGCTACCTACAGAGGACCATTGGATATCTACTATCTACATACAGGACTATTTGACATCTACTAGTTACAGAGGACCATTGGATATCTACTAGCTACATACATGACTATTTGACATCTACTAGCTACATACAGGACTATTTGACATCTACTAGCTACATACAGGATTATTTGACATCTACTAGCTACATACAGGACTATTTGACATCTACAAACTACAGACAGGTCTATTTGACATCTACTAGCTACATACAGGACTATTTGACATCTACTAGCTACATACAGGACCATTTGTAATCTACTAGCTACATACAGGACTATTTGACATCTAATAGCTACATACAGGACTCTTTGAGATCTACTAGCTACATACAGGACTCTTTGACATCTACTAGCTGCATACAGGTCTCTGACATCTACTAGCTACATACAGGACTATTTGACATCTACTAGCTACATACAGAACTATTTGACATCTACTAGTTACATATAAGACTATTTGACATCTACTAGCTACATACAGGACTATTTGACATCTACTAGCTACATACAGGACTATTTGACATCTACTAGCTATATACAGGGCTATTTGACATCTACTAGCTACATACAGGATTATTTGACATCTACTAGCTACATACAGGATACTTTGACATCTGCTAGCTACATACAGGACTATTTGACATCTACTAGCTACAGAGGACCATTGGAAATCTACTAGCTACATACAGGACTATTTCACATCTACTAGGTATATACAGGACTATTTGACATATACTAGCTACATACAGGACTCTGACATCTACTAGCTACAGAGGACCGTTGGATATCTACTAGCTACATACAGGATTATTTGACATCTACTAGCTACAGAGGACCATTGGATATCTACTAGCTACATACAGGACTATTTGACATCTACTAGCTACATACAGGACTCTTTGACATCTACTAGCTACAGAGGACCATTGGATATCTACTAGCTACATACAGGACTCTTCGACATCTACTAGCTACATACAGGACTCTTCGACATCTACTAGCTACATACATGACTATTTGACATCTACTAGCTACATACAGGACTATTTGACATCTACTAGCTACATACAGATCTCTTTGACATCTACTAGCTACATACAGGACTATTTTACATCTACTAGCTACATACAGGACTATTTGACATCTACTAGCTACATACAGGACTCTTCGACATCTACTAGCTACATACATGACTATTTGACATCTACTAGCTACATACAGGACTATTTGACATCTACTAGCTACATACAGAACTATTTGACATCTACTAGCTACATACAGGACTATTTGACATCTACTAGCTACATACAGGACTCCTTGACATCTACTAGCTACATACAGGACTATTTGACATCTACAAACTACAGACAGGACTATTTGACATCCACAAACTACAGACAGGACTATTTGACATCTACTAGCTACATACAGGACTATTTGACATCTACTAGCTACATACAGGACCATTTGACATCTACTAGCTACATACAGGACTATTTGACATCTACTAGCTACATACAGGTCTATTTGACATCTGCTAGCTACAGAGGACCATTGGATATCTACTAGCTACATACAGGACTCTTTGACATCTACAAACTACAGACAGGACTATTTGACATCTAAAAACTACAAACAGGACTATTTGACATCTACAAACTACAGACAGGACTATTTGACATCTACTAGCTACATACAGGACTATTTGACATCTACTAGCTACATACGGGACTATTTGACATCTACCAGCTACATACAGGACTTTTTGACATCTGCTAGCTACAGAGGACCATTGGATGTCTACTATCTACATACAGGACTATGTGACATCCACTAGCTACATACAGGAGTATTTGACATCTATAAACTATAGACAGGACTATTTGACATCTAAAAACTACAGACAGGACTATTTGACATCTACAAACTAGAGACAGGACTATTTGACATCTACTAGCTACATACAGGACTATTTGACATGTACTAGCTACATACGGGACTATTTGACATCTACTAGCTACATACAGGACTATTTGACATCTGCTAGCTACAGAGGACCATTGGATATCTACTAGCTACATACAGGACTATTTGACATCTACTAGCTACATACAGGACTATTTGACATCTACTAGCTACATACAGGTCTCTGACATCTACTAGCTACATACAGGACTATTTGACATCTACTAGCTACATACAATACTATTTGACATCTACTAGCTACATACAGGACTATTTGACATCTACTAACTACATACAGGACTCTTTGACATCTACTAGCTACATACAGGACTACTTGACATCTACTAGCTACATACAGGACTCTTTGACATCTATAAACTACAGACAGGACTATTTGACATCTACAAACTACAGACAGGACTATTTGACATCTACTAGCTACATACAGGACTATTTGACATCTACTAGCTACGTACAGGACCATTTGTAATCTACTAGCTACATACAGGACTCTTTGACATCTACTAGCTACATACAGGACTCTTTGACATCTACTACCTGCATACAGGTCTCTGACATCTACTAGCTACATACAGGACTATTTGACGTCTACTAGCTACATACAGAACTATTTGACATCTACTATCTACATACAGGACTATTTGACATCTGCTAGCTACATACAGGACTATTTGACATCTACTAGCTACATACAGGACTATTTGACATCTACTAGCTATATACAGGGCTATTTGACATCTACTAGCTACATACAGGATTATTTGACATCTACTAGCTACATACAGGATTATTTGACATCTGCTAGCTACATACAGGACTATTTGACATCTACTAGCTACAGAGGACCATTGGATATCTACTAGCTACATACAGGACTATTTGACATCTACTAGCTACATACAGGACTCTTTGACATCTACTAGCTACAGAGTACCATTGGATATCTACTAGCTACATACAGGACTATTTGACATCTACTAGCTACAGAGGACCATTCGATATCTACTAGCTACATACAGGACTATGTGACATCTACTAGCTACATACAGGACTATTTGACATCTACTAGCTACAGAGGACCGTTGGATATCTTCTAGCTACATACAGGACTATTTGACATCTACTAGCTACATATAGGACTCTTTGACATCTACTAGCTACATACAGGACTATTTGACATCTACTAGCTACATACAGGATTATTTGACATCTACTAGCTACATACATGACTATTTGACATCTACTAGCTACAGAGGACCATTGGATATCTACTAGCTGCATACAGGATTATTTGACATCTACTAACTACATACAGGACTCTTTGACATCTACTAGCTACATACATGACTATTTGACATCTGCTAGCTACATGCAGGACTATTTGACATCTACTAGGTACATACAGGACTATTTGACATCTAGTAGCTACATATATGACTGTTTGACATCTGCTAGCTACATACAGGACTATTTGACAAGTGAGTAGGTGCATACTGTGCATTTCATATTAATTGTTTAATTGGTTGGAACATAATCTCTAGCGCAAATTTGACGTTTTATTGACAGGTATTTCCTTTTCAAAATAAATCCCATATGATTAAACCGCAACCTTGTATTGATATAGTTACTACGGAGTTTCATCGCTTCTTCCACCTTTTTAAAAAACTTTAAAATAATGCTGACCAATCATTATATTTGAAAACAAATATATTACTTGTAAGCATTTCGTTCTCTTGATGTTATTTCTTCAAAGATATATGGATCCTAATAAGGGTTCGTAAATGGTATGACTTGTGTGTTTTTGAAATCGCCTATGATTGATTGCGAATCTGTTGGCATAGTTACTCTGAAACGATTTGAACGCTTGTTATTGTTTTGAGACACATCAAACGAATAGAGACCATTGAATATATTTTAATAAAAACAATAAGGTAACCTGTGTATAAACTCTACAAATACTATCTGAATTTTCAATCAAAGCTAAAGGCGTCAAAAGAGAGAGCTGCTCTTTGTTATTGCAGGACCACGATATAAAAATAAATATACAAATGAAAATGGGTAAATGTGAACCAACTAAATTTGAACGATTGCAGCCGAAATATACGTAAAGGGAAATAACTCAATTATTATATTAGATGCTTAAAAATTTAAACTGTAATTTATAACTAGTGTAATAAGATTATGAAGCGAATGAACTGTGTGATCTGTAATTAACTGTTACTGTGTCTACTTTGATTTTCTCTTCGAGATCATTGCGTCGTAGCACGCGGTTACAAAGAGATGTGGCTAAAATAGAACATGCCTAATCACTGTCAACAAAAGGAACAAAAATGAAAAACAAAATGAATAAAGAGTCACTGGAAATAAATTAAAATGAATCCATAATGAACGAATTGCATCAAACCTGAACATAGAGGGACTGCAGATTACAATTGAAGAATCATCTAACAGGATTTTCCTAACACTTATTGTTTATATATTTATATATTTGTATGAGGCATCGATAATTGTCAGAAGTGAGTAAGCTATTATGTTAAAATATTTGATTATGAAATATAAAATCTTTCGCACATAGCGGGAACGGTCAAAGGTTGTGTGGGTGAAATTGCAAGGTATTTAAATTATTTAGCATATACCACCGACCTCCTTAAGACGGCATCTGCTAAATACTGGTTGCATGCCACCTTCTCTTCTGAATACGTATGCTTTCAGTACAACTACCGCCAGCTTATCAAGAGGACTCTGTCTTTACATAATGTAAACTTAAACAGATTCTATTAAAAAGAAACAATAAAATATACAATTTGCACATTTGGCCAATTGTTTGGCAGAAAAATTTAATAATCCACGCCAACACCTTCAACAGAGGGGTTTTTCCGACAATAGAGAAGGAATTGATTACCGAAAGGTGTATATGAATCAGTGACCATATACGGAGATCTTTGCAATTCTCAGTAGCACAGAGAGTCATAGGTAACAGCACGCCTTGCAATTGTAAATAGCACAGTTAGTTATAGCTAACATCATCATTTCTAGCTATAGTCAGTAGCACAGACAGTCATAGCTAACAGCATAATATCTTGAACGTGTCATTAGCAGACAGTCATAGCTAACAGCATAGTGTCTTTCAATACTCAATTTATGATCAGAAGAAGCTTTTTAAAGACATTTCGGTAAAAGCGTTTGATTGTCCAAGGTCAGACCTTATACCCAATATTTGTTGAAGTAGCATTGGTCACCTACACAACTGTACTGAAGTAACAAAAATCAACCTATCTGTCAAGAAAGTACTATCACATTATATATATATATATATATATATATATATATATATATATATATATATATATATATATATATATAATCACATCAACCATACTAAAAAATACTCTAATTTGACAAAAAAAGAAACAGATGCCCTACACTCACTGAAAAGCAGAACAGATATCATAATTAAGCCTGCAGATAAGGGTTCCGCTGTTGTCGTTATGAATAGGGAAGACTACATTAGTGAAGCAAGTAGACACCTAAGTGACGCTAGGTTCTACCAAAAACTAGACCATGATCCAACACTGGAATATGCAAAAGCCATCACTAATATTATTGATGAGGCGTACCAAATCGGACACATAGACCAGCAAACGAGAAACTACTTAAGCCCAGAAAACCCAAGGGCAGGTAGATTTTATCTTCTACCCAAAATCCACAAACAAGGAAACCCGGGCAGACCTATAATCTCCAGTAATGGGCATCCCACAGAAAGGATATCAGAATATTTAGATCATTTTATGAGACCACATGTCCACAAATTACCATCATATCTTCAGGACACGACAGATTATCTCATAAAAAGCAAAGCAAGCTAACCATTACTGCCAGATACATTACTTGTTTCCTTAGACGTCACATCTTTGTATACTAACATACCGCACAACGAAGGGATACAGACGTGTAGAGAAGCATGGGAAACAAGAACTGTAAATAATCCACCCACACACTTCCTAGTCCAACTCCTGGAGCTTGTCCTAAAACTCAATAACTTTGAATTTAATGAAGAAAACTACCTCCAAATCAATGGAACCGCAATGGGTACAAAAATGGCCCCCTCGTATGCTAACATTTTTATGGGAAAACTGGAGGGTCAGCTTTTAACATCGGTGGAACTTACACCATGCCAGTGGGTACGCTTTATCGATGATATAGAAATGAAGTGGCAACATGGAAGAGAAAGTCTGGATGACTTCATATCAAAGGCAAACAACTTCCATCCTTCAATAAACTTCACGGCAGAAATCTCCAACTCAAACCACGTTTTCCTGGACACAATAACCAGAATGGTGGAAAACAAACTACATACAGCCATCTACTCGAAACCAACCGACAAACACCAGTATCTCCTCCCAACCAGCTGTCATCCAAAACACTGCATTAGGAACATTCCATATAGCCAGGCACTGAGGATACGCAGAATTTGCTCTGACGATGAAACATTCCTAGAAAGGTCTGAAGAGCTATCTAAACATTTAATTTACCGAGGCTACGACAAAGACCTGTTTGCAGAGGCAACCCAAAGGGCTAAACAAGCAAACCGCGATGACCTATTAAAATATGGAAAGAAGGAAAAGGCTGATAGGATACCATTTATCCTGACCCCAAAGTAGGTAAAATCATCGCGAAATACTGGCCCATCGTGGAATCGTCGGATGTACTAAAGCTAATCCTTCCGAACAAACCTGTAGTAGCCAACCGGAGACCAAAACACCTCAAGGACATCCTAGTCAGGGCGAAGCTAACGCCAATCACTAGTCAAGACCACCCTAGTCAATCTGGCCCCTGTGGCGATAAAAGATGCAAAACGTGTCAACATATGATAGAGACCAGGACATTTACTGGCACAGTGACTAGAGAAAAACTAAACATATATGGTCCAAACAAAACGTGCAAAACAGAGAATGTAATTTATCTCATCACATGTAAGATCTGTAGCCTTCAATATGTCGGAGAAACTGAAAAGCTACACAAAAGGATCAACCTTCGTAGATCTGATTGTATGACAAAGAAGCTGTACAGAAGCCCGGTCGCAGAACACTTCTCCTCCCCTGGCCATACTTTTTCAGTGATATAACACTTATCGCAATTGGTAACAACCCCAACTGGATACGCCGCCTTAGAACATTGAAACCAAGCGGTTTAAACCAAGAAGACTAGAAAAAGACAGCCATGCACAAGTGGAATTATCCTTTGCAGCCGACACATTTTCTTTTCAAAACTTTTCTAAATTTTCTTAGTAGCCTTCAATTACTACTATAAGGATGAAATATCCGGGATATAATTTGCGCTTACATAAATGTACACAAAGTAATAGATGTCGCTACGACTCATCGATTTCTAGGTTAATACAATTATTTTCCAGTATCCGCAACAAGCTGATATAGGCTGGTTGAGAAATAATACATTTAAAGGTTTAATTCATGTAGGAACAGCCATGTAGAGTTTTGCAAACACAACGGTTTTTGTGTTTTATTTGTTTGTTTTGTCTATGTTTTGTATATGCCTTTGAAAAAGACTCATTAAGAGTCGAAAGCGCTCAGGCTAGTTAGATACTAGTTTTGCACTGTTCGTCGTCAGTTTATTGCATTTATCTCAATCAATCCCTGACACACGTGATCCCTTGTTGGATCCAGTGCGCTTGAAAGGGCTGTTATTCGCCATATGATTTGTATTCTTTATATATATATATATATATATATATATATATATATATATATATATATATATATATATATATATATATATATATATAAGTCGCACATAGCTTAGGTACGAGTGATTTCATTTAATAAATCTACTTATATTGTAAGGATAAATTTAATTTAAACCTAGATATATGATGTTATTCTTCAGTCTTTATCTGTGAAAGCAAAAATGAAAACGTGAATCGTCTGACAGAAAGAAAACGTTTCCAAGTGGAGAGTTTCCATGCAGAAAGGCTCTTGCTCCATGACAATTTAATCGCTAACGTATGTTGATTAAAATCTAACCTTTTCATGATAATCTAGAGCTAATGAAAAATTTTTCGGTTCTTAAATTTACATGGCTTGCTATGTCTAAAACAGCATATGACGTGATATCTTGATTCATTGTAAAACATCCAAGACCATAATAAAACGCCTGCCACTAAGAGTGTGATTTGTGCAGAGCTTTGTTGGTTCCTTTTGCATCAGCGCCCTACGAGCCCTGTGGGAGAACACGCCTGCTACTAAGAGTGTGATATTTGTACTCCTTTGTTGATCCCTTTTGTATCAGGGCCCTGAGAGCCCTATCACTAAGATTGTATTTTTGGGCCCTGTTTGTGGTATCTATGTGTATCAGCGCCCAACAACCCCCGTGACAGGAGTTTCGTTATCAGTTTCAGAGTATAAAGCCAGATCTTCGTTTCTAAAATATTACCTTTTTCATCCTACTTATGCTATAACAGCTAGCAATAATTTCTGTGCACTTGTTGGTATTCACTGGTGTCCTCGTTTGACGTATCCGGTGAGGTTATTGTAAAATCCCAAACTTATTGAACGAGACATTGAACTTACTGAACAAGACATTGACACCCATGAACATTCATCTCTGGGCATGTACAGAAAAACTGAATGTGAGAGGAAAAGGTAACAGGCTCCATGCAACAAATCTGAATGCGAGAGGGAAAGACTGCAGGTTTCCATAGAGCAAGAGATTAAAACCTGCTGTGCTTCAGAAAGGCTACAAGTGCCACAGATTTTTACAATCCATAACTGAGCAGGCACAATCATCAGATAAACGGCTTGTACGGAAGGCAGGACTAAACGCCTTGTACACTTGGAAGGACTAGAAAGCTAGGGTTAGTACGAAAGGCAGGACTAAAAACTTTGTATACAGGGAACGACTAGAAAGCTATGGTTATAGTATAGAAGGCGGGACTAAAAGCCTAGAATACTTGGAATGACTAGAAAGTGAGTGGTGGTACATTGAAGTACAAGATAAATCAAAAAGCAGTATATAGGATAAGACGAGACACAAAACACCAAAATAGAGCAATGAGTAGAAAGACTTTTTATCAGGAATCTGATGAGGTTTATAGAACAATAGTCCAGTACAGA
>JAECUM010006449.1:0-69496 GCA_016617855.1 Megalonaias nervosa | reverse complement strand
ATATAGAGAGAGAGAGAGAGAGAGAGAGAGAGAGAGAGATAAACGAGCAACAAGTCGGGCAAAAATAACATCAAATATAGACCAGACAAAAAAGATGTAAGGATTTAGTTTTTAAAAAAAGAAAGAAAAAAGAATAAGACGTTCACACCCAGTACTATAACTTTATAAGAGATTGATAGCGAATCTGTGTTAAAAGCAGACAGAGAGAAGGAGCCAAAGTTCACTTAAAATTATCAACAACCTTCTTGAACTCATATTGGAAGTATTTTATAGAGAATGATTGTCTTCATAGCGGGGGATTGGTTTGGTTAAATAATATTTATTATTTAGAAACATAAGTATAAGACACATCACAGCTTTGTTATGTTACGTATATGTAATTAAATTGCTTGTGTGTTAGTTTTAAAATACTTTTTTATTTTATTTTTGTTTCATTACATTTTATTGTAATTATTAGTGTAGGGATTCAAAATTCTTTTTCAGTAATTCTGTTTATCTAAGACGTAAAACGTATTACATTAGTAATATTTTTAGTTACCTTGGTCCGCGGTAGTGTAATCGCTACGCGAATACGATTGTCTGTTTTCAAGGTCCTTTTCGACCTACGTGTTAATCTGGATAAACAATGTTTTATTTTTATATTTATTTTAGAGCGATAGTCTAGTTCTTAGATAGAGCTACGTGCAAATTGGCAAATATCTTATTACGTATTTCAAGTGTTATTAGATCGCGAGAACGGGATGATAATTCGGGTGAATATATAACCCTTTCTGAGCGCTCGTCAGTCAGTTGTATTCCTGATACCTAGAAGGCCGGATAGGTTACCAGATTGTTTTTGAAATTCATTTGTGTTTGGAATTTAAATAATTTATTCTCTAGAAAACCAAACGAGTGTACTGTTTTATAAATTCTGGGAGAAAGAAATTCAGTGGAAATTTATTCTGGAATTATTCGGAAACATAAACTGTGATTCAATTGAGGAATTGTTATTTTGTACAAGGACCACATCTGACGTCATCGCCTTCCATTTTGGTACGTCGTCGAGATTCGAACCTGGATTCTAATAGAACTATTTAGTGAGAGGACTTGTATTTTTCATTCTTAGGATTAAATTTTGGATTATATTCACAAACCGTAAGTCCTATTTTCCAATTTTTACATTGTTTTCTAGGGAAATAAATTATTTTGTTAAAATATACAAAGCTTGTTGACTTCACTCTTTTCTTCTGTTACATTTGTACGAGTCTACACGTAACAGTTAAAGCATCTAAAGAGAACTGAACAACAGGTAAAGTTACTAATTTTAGGTTCTCTCGATCGATCGATCGATCGATCGATTGATAACAGTTTTATTGCGTTTTTTTCTAAGACTTAGTGTTTCCTCAACTTGAAAAGAAAAACACCACAGTAAGTGTATATTTCACAAATCAACATTAAAACATTGCAATAACAACAACAACAATAACAATAATAATAATACAAGTCTGGGCCTGAGTGCGCTTGTTTTGTGACTCCTTATCCTTCGGCAATTTCTTGGTTTCGGGATCGGATAGGTGCGTACACACGCATAGAAGGATGATGCTTTCCTGATTTAATCAAGTGCAAATATTACCAAAACCAATTTAACATCTGGACCGTAGAGGGTAATATAAATAAATTGTTTTAGCTTGCTGACAATCTACTACTACTACTACTACTACTACTACTACTACTATTACTACTACCACTACTGTTACTACTAATACTACTAATAATAATAACAAATCACAATAGCTAGAAAACTGTTATCTATAGCAAATACACATTTGAATATTCATCTTGAAGAATCGTAATCTTCTTCTATCAGATTGGCAGTATTATGATACCCAAACAGAAACTACGAGCAATACCGGAAGACGTGGAGTGGATTGAAAAAAAAAATACTTAAATAATTCTCAGGATTGTTATAGAAACAGATCCAAACAGCATTGAACGTCTTTTTTTTACTACGGTATTTCCGATTAAAAAAACACAAAGTGTTGCCAGTAATGTATGCAGAGACGCCAGCAGAATTATTGGGGTGGGTGTGCAAACATGTAGTGGTCACCTATTAAGATTTATGGATGTAGACCAAAATATGTTTAGAGTTGAAATGGGGGGGGGGGGCTGGGCCAAATGCCTCTATGTGCGGGCGCCCATGACTGTATACCACGCACAACAATAATGTGCAATCAAGATTGCTGTATTTGAGTGATTGATGTTCGTATATAAAGATATAATTTGAGTGATTGATGTTAGTATATAAATATTGTAATTTGAATGATTGATGTTCGTATATAAATCTTGTAATTTCAGGGTTTGCAGTCTTGTCATTGAAGCATATTTAATGAGGTTTATTTTTGGTTTGGAAGAATCATAAAATAAAACCGCTTTTTAGCGTATTCCATACATAATCTATGGAACATAAAACCCAAAATAATGTCGAACATTTAACAATATAGTTAATAAAGGCCAATAAAACTTTCAAGAAACTATTTTCTTAAATATAAACAAATTGTTGTTGTTATTTTGGGGTTGCACGCCAGTTCATGGTGCGAGATACGCTATGCATGTCAGCCAATATAACGTGGAGGAAGAACCCGGGAGAAATCCAGGTAAGAACCACCGCAGACCAACAAGTAGCCACTGCACTCCTTACAAGCCTGGCATGGTGCAAGAGATGTAACTCAGGTAATCTATTTAAAGCAACTTATTTACGAAACTATGGAAAGACATTACGAATATTTGCAAAACCATTGCGAATAAATGCAGTAAGATTGTGAATATTCACAATGTCATTACGAATAAACCCAACAAAGTTGAGAATATTTATTTCTCTAACGTATTGGTAATAAATATAATAACATTGCGAATATTTATAAGATCTCTCGCATAAATGCAAAAGTATTTGAGAGATATACGCATTAGCATCGCAAATATTCACAATACCCTTTGTGAATAGTTGCAATGCGTACTTATAATGTCGAGACAGAAAATGTTCTTTTTCTTGACAGATTTAAGTAAATGCAATCAAGAATGGGTTTTTCGGCTTGTATAAAGTTGTATTTTCACTCCTATTTAGTTATTTATAGTTATTTGTCATTTGTTACGGAAGATCGGTTGACAACTTGAGATACAGAGTAAGAGTACTTTACTGCGGGTATACGCAAAACAGCTGGAAGTATTCGCATTACGTGTGCAAATATGCACAACAAAACGTAAACGAATAAATGCAATACAGCTGTGTTCAAATATTGCGAATGTGACAAAATACTGCATTATATATAACACCCGAATAAACGTCCTATATTTGCGGATAAGAATTAACTCACAAGCTTCGCTTTTATTCGCAATAAAATTGCCAAAACGTTGGTCATTTATTCGCAATATACTTTGCACTAAAAAGTTTTGCTTTATTAGAAAATATATTGTTTACTTGTATAATATTGCGAATATTCACAAAATATTGTATATTCTACATTTATGAACTTGCCACAAATGGACTTCGGTAATATTTTGGCGGCAAAGCATAGATACTTGACGACAACAACAATAACTATCTATTAGCTACTCATGTCACAATTACTACTTCCGGTTCAGTCGCACGAATGTAGTCCCAGTCTCTATTTAGAGCATTTTTTCCTCTCTCATTTTGTTGGCGATATCAGAGTTAGATTTAGACAGTCTTGGTACTGATTTAAAGGTAATTGTTTATTCTTTAGAATATGAGCATTATGTGATTGTTTGTATGTATTGCGGCGACAGTACACAGTGAGTAATGAAGCATTTTTGCGGATCCGGAAGTGACCAATTGCACGTTACCGTATTTACAGTCCAATCTCTCGGAAATATGCCTGATAAGAACTTCTTCTTTAGTTAGTCATTGAAGGTTCTTTAGACTAACATATGATTTATTAGGATTTGGACACGCTGGAACGTTCAGAACTGAGAAACAAATGTATAGACTATAAAGGAAAAATAATTGTGATCTGAGTTCTTTCAATGTATTATCAACAAATGTTTAAATTGGTATCCCAAGTTTATTATTAAAGATAGACGCATGAAAGTTTGTGCATATTGACCTTAACAATAGACATATACAATTAAAAATTAACAAAATATAAATTTGTTAAAGACACTTTAAGTGAATTTTTAAAAATAATACAATATTAAAATCTATGTAAAACAATCCACGTGTATAGAATCTGTGTGGCTGATACTCATTATTATCAGCATGTAATTAATCCTTCTCATTATTCAAGTGCAATGCTGGATATTTTTGAAATTCTGTCAGAGAAAATATCTTTCAGTCAGAATGAGGCCTTTATTCGAAACACACGAAGACATTTTTCTGCTTCACATTGTGACTTTACGTTCTTTATATTATTTTTTTTTATGGTTCTAAGCATTTAAAAACGATGCGTGTGTTTGTGATGGGGATGATTATATGAGTAACACATATCTGCTTGCATGGATTTCAATAACTGTTTATAAACATAATTATATGGTATTTGATGAGAGGATGGAGATGAAAAGTCTATAGCAGAGTCTACTCAAGTTGTCTACTAAATCAGCTTAAGCTGTCAGAGAATGAAACATGACAAAAGAAATATAGGTCAAAGGGATAAAATGTACATTTCGCAAATATTTGTACCTTTGATGTAAGAAAACAGCAAAATGATATGTCTTATTACAAAGTGGTTACAAAATGATTCCTTTGTATAGTTAATTTTGGTTTAGACATTGATTGACAAAGTGTGGCATTGTTGCATAAACTGATATCACATTCTTGTGAACCAGTTCACAGTATGTATTATTAATCGTTAATAATATTTGTTTTAACTGATATTCTAAACATTACACCAGAAATGTTCAAAAAGATTGTTTGAATTAACTTGATACAACTGATCTTAACATTTTTTCATATCACACATGAGCAACTGTCCATAAATTTCAGAATGTTTGGGAACAGAATTTCACATTCAGTACATCATATAGGTTCTCATTGTACCGATGGCTGGCTGATCTGGTCGGCACGTATTTAGCTGTATTCAAGTAAAATATCCCGAAATGTTATTTCTATCATGAATTTGCTTATGTATGGTAATTGGTAATATACCTTTAATTTAGTGCTTTGACGGCGTGTTGTATGGTAGCATCAGCTGGTATCACATTCCAATGAACCATTCTATTTAATAGTTGATAACCGACACTCTTAAAACTACACTCGAAATTTTCAAATAAATCATTTGAATTCAGTTTGCACAGTTGATACATGGTGCATGTCCCATATATGCAACTGTCCATCCTTATTTCCAAGTTCCGGGGATCGGAATTTCAAATTTAGTTGATTTAGGATATGATGATACCTACAGCAGATCTGTGAGACACATAAGTGACCCTTATATATTTTATATCTTTTGGGATTAATAGTCTCTTTAATGCATGCCCATACTTCACATTTCTAAATGTCACTTTGTCATGTTTACTGTTTTTTCCTGTGCTTGCACCCTTAATGTCCTTTTTGAACTCTCCATATCTAACACATTTTAACTTCATTTACCTCCATCTTACTGATCTATAAGATTAAGTGAAACATGTTACAACATTTTAGGAGGGGCCCCGAGTGGCCGAGTGGTCTAAAGCGTTCATCGTTACGGATCACTGCCATCTCACCTCAGTCGGCGTGGGTTCGATCGGCGTGGGTTCGAGTCTCGGATTCGGCCAATGTGGGTACGTGAGAAAGCTTGCCAGTAGCTTCTCGTGGGTAGGTGGTTCTTTCCGGGGTATTTCCGGGTTCTTCCTCCACCATTTAAACTGGCCGCCATGTATAGCCAATCTGGTGCTGAAAAATGGCGTTAAACCCTACAACAACAACAACAACATTTTAGGTCTAGACTGGTATCTGGAGCAAGGTTAAAGATTGGATTAGTTTGGAAGCTCACCAATAGTAACGTGGTAATACTAAGGTCTCATTAAGACATGTCCAATGTACCCAGCATAAGTTACCATGATTAGTTCATACTACCATATTGATATATAATACCTCATAGACATGGTTTAGGTCTTCACGAGGGAGGCAGCACCTCCCTGGAGCTGTATTTTCCTATTACATTATAATTTTTTTGGGTTACTGATATTGAAATGTAATGTTTTGTTGTTTTTTTTTTGGTTTTTTTTGTTGCTATAAAACATGGTACTGGTCCCATCAAAATCGTAAATCTGAGTGCGCTATTATTCATACCGACAACTGGCTGAATACCTGACGCAGTAAATGTGGAACATAGCACTTGCCATTATTTCTTCAGAGCTTACTCATATATACATTTGAAGAGACATATTGCAGTTTGCTACGAAAATCATCTTGCTTCTCTACCTCTCGACAAAATGTTATCAGTTGTACAGACCCAAGCTACCACATGTTTTAAATACCATTCATTAGTCAACTTTGCTGTCTAAACTTAGTCAATCTGAATAGTAACATTTATATCAAAATTTAATTTTACGTTAAAATTAAGTTGTTTACATTTCAATGTTTATTTAAAATTTTATTCAAATTTAATTTATCAATGTTGTCGTATTTTAAACATATTTTCTGATAACAATTATCTTGTATTACAATTAAGATTTTACTGCCCTCAAAAATGACTGCAATATATTTAAGGAAGATGTATAAAATTTAGTTTTGGCTTCTCAAGTGCACTTGTCCCAAACTATAACCTTGTGCAACACCAACACTACGCACTTTCTAATAGCTGAAACGCGTCGTGTTTGCTATGAAATTAACAAAGACTTCGTGAATAAAGCTGAAATAGGCGTGGCATGCAAATATAAAAAAGTTTGACTAAAATTGGCGATAAATAATTCGGTCTGACAGGTCTAATATTTAAAATAAACAATAGATACGAAAACTGGAAGATATTTGTTTTTAGAATAGGATGAAATTATCTTGTCGACACGGTATCTGAGTAAATTATATTCCTAATATATTCCCTATCAATTGTCCGGAGAAAACAAATGGGCGATATGGAGAAATCGGCATACAGTACTGAGTTGATGTGGTGGGTTTTGATTGTCACGAATTTTCGCTTACACTGAGCTATCTACGATATATAAGCATTGTGATGAAATTAAATACGTTGTCTTTATTTGATACATGCATTATTTTGAGCAAGTGTAAATATTCATTACGTATTTAAGATGCTACTTGGCGATATTTAACAACCGTAGACCAAGAGGGTATTGACATTTAAATTCGCCTTTCTCACACAAAAATTCAGACTTATCCACTCTTAAAACCACTTTTGTTTCGTATGAGATTTAAAATACCAACGAAATTCTTTATCTGTTAGAAAATCTGTATGCCTGGTGACATGCAATGTTTGTCAAATTTGAGGTACATTCAGAATTCTCAAAATAAACATAAAAAAAAATCCAGTCACAATTTGATATGTCGGTTATGTGGATAGAAACAATGTCAGTTCGGAAAACATGAGTATCTGACGCTGTTGTAGGAACTGAACTCCATTAACCTCAGCAACACTTTGTATTTCTAATTGCGTCAATTTTCCAGGAATCGCTGCAAAGCGGAAAGTTAAAAACTGACAAACAAAGAGACATTAGAGGAAAAAATAATTGATATGAGCCCACGGTTAAAGGAGAATAGCGGAGTGGAGATCGGTCAGGGAACTATAGACATTGCATGGTGACGAAATTTGTTTGCGCAGAAGCTGGTACTTGTTTCGCGAGTGTCATGTACCTGAACAGTTGTTCCGTATACGTCCTATGATTATGCACCCACAACAAATAAACATCGATAGTCTTTGTTCTTATGTATTTCGATGTCCTCATAACCAATTTACAGTACACATTAATTTTTATATAACGTTCCTAAAATTTACACATTTAACTCTCAAATTCCTTCTCTCCGGAGATTTCTACTACGAATGACCTCTGACCTTTGTTGTTCTCTAATACGTAGAAATCAACTTTGCGAGTGATTGGTCAATATGTATATTTGAAATCTCATTTTAAGCTTAGACGTGAATTCTTTGATGCGATTGTTTTTTCACTGGAATGAGGATTTTACACGCCGCGAGCTTACATTTTAAAGTTTTCTTTCCGTAAATAAAATATGGTCAATATTTTACTTTCGGGCTTCAAATTCGGAAGTTTTATGTAGTATGGATGCACCTTAAATCTTCATTACTTTAGTTAAGTTTCAACACACTCAGTCAATAGTATGCATACCGAACCATATTTTCAAGTCAACGGTAAAATATTTCCAAAAATTCTTAGTGCAATGCCTTGATTAAAAATACTGTGAAAACCATACATTTCATATATGCCCCAAGCCGCGCTTACTACAGAACGCAGACCCTGCTCTAAAATTCCTATTAGACGGGAGAATAACTACACCATAAGTTAAAGTAAGATCCTTTGAGAAAGACTGGGGTGGGGGACTGTCACACCTTCAAGGAACTATCCCTGTCCCAACGAGAACTGAGTTTGAATCCCAAAGCAAATGTTACTATATCTGAATTGATTAAGGAACAGTATATTGAACTGCAAATTTAGTAGATAGAATGGCGCATTAGACAGTATAAGATTTTCACACTATCCCACTTGTACAAAGACAAGACAACACTAAAACAAAAAAAATCAAAATTTACAGTACACAAACGCCAATTCATACAACACTAAAATAAAAACGTATATTCTGTAGCGACGTTGCTGAGCCTTGAACGCCAGAGCAACAAATGATGCAAGCGTTCTCCCTAAGGGACAAGCAATGTCACCGAGTTTACACAAGGTAATAATCTCAATTTGTTCAAACTTCGTAACTAACAGCGCAAAGCTACCTTGTATTAAATTCAGCTTTTCACAGCGTGGTGATGTAACGAGTTTAACATGAAACCAGCAAATTCGCCATCCAGTAAATGATTGAAATCAACATATTATATAAGTATATGTAATATGTTGATTTCAATCATTTACTGTCGCTTTCCTGACATGCTATTATTTCAGCCCGCGATGCTTTTTGAACCAGCCATTACGACACGCATGCTTTCACGTTTCCTGCTATACTTCAAAAATTAAATGAACTGTTCCCTACTTCCACGCGCTATCATTTGGGTTCCACCTTGTCTATCGCTTCTTGGGTATGTAAGATAATCCGGGATAAATAAGACAATCCGGGATAAATTTCCCACTCACTTCGCTGTTATCTTTGTATCTGACTTTGCGCAACTGCCACAAATTACATTATCATCTACGGAATTCCCGCCGAAAATGCGGAAGAAAAATGAAATGTTTGTAGCCCCAAACGACGTGAATTATGATTCAGAGGGCGTATCCAGGTCCGTACTTCTAAAATGACTGGTTTTATTTCGATATTTCGTCCTAAATATTACCCTACGTTATCCAGACTCTTAAATTCCACGCTAACCTCATTATATAAATTAATTTCTGAAAACCATGAAAGTGATTTTATTTTAAAGCTCTGACTAGAAAAGGGTCGAAATTTAGTCTCAAAATTAAGCTCAGAAAAGTTGCAGGGACTCTTCCTCAAGAGTGACATTAATGTCACAGTGAGTATATCTTTGATTTAAATTGAAAGATTCTAATTATCATTTCGTTGAAAACATTATATATATATATATATATATATATATATATATATATATATATATATATATATATATACTATATATATATATATATATATATATATATATATATATATATTACGTGTCTAGGATCGTACAAAAGTAAGAAGAAAAGAGTGAAGCCAACAAGCTTTGTAAAATTTAACAAATTAATTTATTTCCCTAGAAAAACAAGATAAAAAAGAGAAAAAGGACTTACGGTTTATGAATCAAATCCAAAAATTAATCCAAGAATTAAAAAATATAAGTCCTGTCTATAAAAAGTTCTAAGTGAATCACAGTTCGAATCCCGATGAAATTCCAAGATGGAAGGCGATGACGTCTTCGATAATCTTCAAAGTGTTGCCGTGTCAAAAGTTCCTTGTTGAATCACAAAGAATAATATTCCAGTTTTGGAATTCCGAATAATTTCAGTAAATGTCTTTTTCCAAGAATTCTGATGAGGAGCACTTATATGTATGTTTTCCAGAGATATGATAACAAAAATTCAACTCAAACTGGTCACAACAAAACACCTTTGAGCTTCAAAGGTTTAAAGCCCAACTGGCTTGATTCTTATCATAACATGAGTATTAAGCCTATCTAAAACGCAAAACAGATTCCCGGATGGGGTCACGTGATCATCCTAGCAGAAACAACGCAGAAACATTACATGCCTAAAATCACGTACTCCAGTATAGTCTTAGCTAAAAATCAATGATTCCCACCCTGGAAATGAATTATAAAAAAGTTGTTTACTCCAAAACTGACACTGGTTCGGAATCTATGTCAGCAAAAGATACAATGTTTCAGACTGCTGGCTGTTTATCAGGCCAAACAGAACTGAATTGAAAACAAAATTCAATTCCAGTTGACAAAATTATCATTACAATAACATGTAATGGAATAAAATAAAAATATAAAGAAGTTTAAAACAAACAAACAAACAAACAGTTTAACTACATATACATAACACTTCCACCCATAAAAGAAAAAGAAAGATTTACATAATAAAGCTTTCTTTTTACCACAGATTAATTATATATGAGGTAAAAAAAATTGCAAAAGAAGAACTCTTATGAATTATACAAAGTGTACATGAAATAATATTTCTATACACGGGAAAGTGCATCTGCTATTAAATTGGCTTTTCCCTTGATGTGCCTGATGTCAATATTATATTCCTGTAACAACTAACTCCGCCTTAATAATCTTTGACTTTTGTTTTTCATCTTGTCAATGAAAGTAAGGGGGTTGTGATCACTAAACACAATAATCTGAGAAGGAGCTGAACTAATGGAAACTTTAAAATGTTGTAATGCCAATATTAAAGCCATACATTCCTTCTCGATTGTTGAATAATTTCTTTGGTGCTTATTTTAATTTCTGAGAAAAATAGCACACTGGATGATCAACACCATTTCTATCTTCTTGAATCAATACTACTCCAACCCCAACATCACTTGCATCAACAGACAGTTTTAAACATTTACTGAAATTTGGAACTGTAAGAACTGGTGCATTTTTAGTTATGGCTTTTAACTTATCAAAAGCCTCCTGACATTTTTCAGTCCAAAGAAATTGTTTTTCTTGCTCAATAAATTTGTCAGGGGTTCAGCAATTATAGAAAAATTAGAACAAAATTTCCTATAGTATCCAGCCATACCTAAAAATCGCATCAGTTGCTTTTTACTGACAGGCACAGGGAATTCAGAGATAGCCTTGACCTTATCATCTATAGGTTTAACTTGACTGTCCCACAATATGTCTTAGAAATGTTACACAAGCACGGCAGAACTCACTTTTGGATAAATTAATTGTCAGACTTGCATCAGTGAGTCTGTCAAAGAATTTCCGAATTGTTGCTAAATGTTCTTTCCAGGTGTCGTTGTAGATGATGACATCATCGATGTAAGCATCACAATTATCTAGACCAGAGGTAATCATATTCATCAAACGTTGAAAGGTACTTGGCGAACCCACCATCCCAAATGGCATCACTTTATATTGATAAAGTCCATCTGGAGTCACGAATGCCGAAATTTCCTTTGCCCTTTCCGTTAGTGGAATTTGCCAAAATCCATTCAGAAGGTCAAATTTGGTGACATACTTGGCATTTCCAATTTTATCAATGCAGTCATCGATTCTTGGTAATGGAAATGAATCTGTCTTAGTCACACTGTTCACCTTCCTATAATCAGTGCACATACGGAAAGTTTTATCTGGTTTCGGAACAAGTATACATGGTGAACTCCAGTCACTTTTACTGGGCTGTATTAAATCATTCTCCAACAGATACTGAATTTCTTTTTTCAAGTATTCCTGTTTGAGAAGGATCATCCTGTATGGGTGTTCTTTCACAGGTTTGGAATGTACAATTTCAACGTGATGAAAAATTTTGTTTGTTGTCATAGGAACAGCTGGAAATAAGTCCTCATATTCAAATAATAACTGTTTAAGTTCATTCCTTTCTTGTTGTTGCAAATGTGAAGGTTTCTGGTCCAGATTATTCATAACTTCCGAATTCCGAAGATTTGTCACACCAAAATCAATAGAGTCCGATTGAATTCCTTCACTTAAATCCTCAGGTACAACTAAATTAATTGCTTGATTTACCTGGCTATCTCTCTCAATATACTCCTTTAACATGTTTATGTGGCAAAAGTGTTTTTGTTCTCGCCTCCCAGGAGTATTTATGATGTAATTTAAATAATTTACTTTCTTTTCAACCGTGTATGGACCATAATACTTGGCCTGAAGAGGATTTTGTGGTATGGGCAAGAGAGCCAGAACTCTATAACCAGGCTGAAAACTCCTTTCCTTTGACTTTTTATCATACCTTAATTTCATTTTTGACTGAGTAGAGTGCAGATTCGCTCTTGCAACCTCACAAGTCGTTGACAACTTATACTTAAAATTGGAAACATAATCGAGAAGATTAAGTTCAGAATCTTCATTAGAAAGAAATTTCTCTTTCAACAACTTCAATGGTCCACGCACAGTGTGTCCAAAAACTAGATCAAAGGGACTAAATCCAAACGATTCTTGAACTGACTTCCTAACAGCAAACAACAGTAAATGAATGCCATCACCCGAATCTTTACCCGTATCAAAACAATATGATCGAATCATATTTTTCAAAGTCTGATGAAATCTTTCTAAAGCCCCTTGGCTCTCAGGGTGATATGCAGAAGTTTTGAACTGTTGGATGCCTAATTCGTGCATAGCTTGCTGGAAAATCCCAGACATGAAATTTGACCCTTGACCTGATTGGACAGATTTGGGTAGGCCAAGCTGAGTAAAAACTTTATCAAAGCTTTTACTATTGTTTAAGTATTAATATTCCTCAAAGGAATTGCGTATGGGAATCTTGTTGAAGCACACATAATGGTCAACAAGTATTGGTTGCCTGACTTGGTCTTAAAAAAGTAACCAACACAATCTACCATTATTCTGCTAAATGGTTCGTCAAATGCAGGAATAGGTTGTAGATGAGCCTTAGATATCTTCTGATTGGGTTTTCCTACCATCTGACAAGTATGACAAGATCTGCAGTATTTACAAACATCACTTTTTGATTTTTGGCCAATAAAAGTGATTCAAGATCTTGTGATAAGTCTTATTAATTCCTAAATGACCAGCCAAAGGAGTTTCATGGGCCAAACTTAGTATTTCCTGTCTGTAAGATTTTGGAACTACAGTCTGATAGTTCACTGACCACTCGTCACCAGCAGGTTCCTCGGGAGGACTCCATTTTCTCATAAGAATTCAATTTTTAATGAAATAACAGACAGGTACTTCAGTGGCTTCACTTTCACTAATGGCCCTTTGAAACAAACAGGAGATCTCAGGATCTTTCTCCTGTTCGACGACAAGTGATTGTCGTTTGTCACCCTGATTAGATAAAAGAGAATGAGTAGTTAAAAGAGGATCACTGCGATCAATATCTTTTGATTGATCCAAACAAGGAGTGAAAGTGACCTCATCAAAAGCCTGACCAATTCATGTGTCAGCTAAAGGAATATTTTCCTTATCAATATCATTCTCAAGAGCTTTCTTTGCCACAGCTCTAGTAGTTGCACAAGCTGGGTATAAATCAGGGTATTCTTTTTCAATAGGATCAACTTTCTGATCCAAAGAAGGTTTGTCAGTTACAAGTGGATTAACCACAACCTTGTCTCCAGCTAAGTCGTTGCCTAGTAATAAATGAATGCCCTGAACGGGTAAAGAACACACATTTCAGACTGTCACAGGTCCTGAAACTAAGTCTGATGACAAATTTACAGAATGGAAAGGAACATAAACAAAGCCGCACTCTACTCCCTGAATGAGAACACTCTCATTAGAACAGGACTTCTCAGAAAAAAGGCAAAGTGCCTGATAATAAAAGACTCTGGGAAGCTCCTGTGTCCCTTAAACTTTTAATAGGGATAGAATTGGCCAAATCACCCAAGAGTGATATAGAACCCTTCGACACGAATGGTTCATAATTCTCCATAATAAAATCAGACTGGGGTTTATTAGACCCAACAAATGTATTACTTTGAATACATGACCGTGACCTTACACTCTTAGAAATAAGAAGATTTGGGATATGTCTGTCTTGATTCTGATGCTTATATTTCAATTTAAAGCAATCAGAAATGACGTGTCCTTTCTTTTTGCAATAGGTACACGTAGAAAGAGACAAAGATTTTTGATCAAACTTATAAGATGCTTGATTTTCAAAAGTTGTGCCAGATGAGTTTTAAAAGGGCTCGTATTAGTCTCAAATACCTTTTTACCAGAAGACTGCTGAGTGAAAGACTTGCCTACAAAAGGAACTTTATGAGTTAAGAAATACTCGTCAGCAGCAAGAGCAACATTTTCCAAGGTTTCGATCTTATGCTTGTCAAGATAAGTCTGAATGTGAGAATGGACACCGTTCTTGAACTCTTCAAGTAATGCAAGTTGTTTGAGACTTTCATAATCTTGATCAACTTTCTTGGCTAAGCACATCTATCAAATAACTGCTCTTTTTCTCTTGCAAATTCGACATGAGTTTGTTATATATATATAACAATTTATGATACGATATTTGTGGTCTTCGCGATGTGTATAGAATTTATTTATAAAATCCAGTGCACCCTGTCAAAAGACAGTGCAACTAATAATAATATAGATAAACGTTTCAGAACATTCAGAACAGATAATATTTAAAGATTACTTTCAAATATGATAAAATCGAGATAGGCAACCTGTTTACAAGTTAGGCGGTTAAAACAAAACCAGTACAGTGTAAGTAAGGAAAATTATTTTTTTTCTATTCTGTAAGCAACTAATACATAGTTTATTTCTCGGTCAGTGTACATTAAATATTAAGATCATTATCTTGGTCTGAGTCAAGGACATTATGTTTACTGTGTTGTTTTTTTTTAAATTATAATTTTAGTAGCAGACCTTGTCTAACTATAGCTTGGATTGTTCTGGAAATTAATTTTGTCCTACATCCTGGCTCTTCTTTTGTGTCTTAGTTTTTTATATAATCTTGTTTATCTAGAAACTATTTATTCATGCTATAAAATCTTGAAGCAGAGTCATTTCTTGCCTTCAGTGTTTTATTGGGTTAAAATTATTTAATTCAAAATATTCATATCTGGAAATACAAAGTACTCTGTAATATTATTGGAAAGAGACATTAACTAGGAATTATAGTGATTTCAAGCAAGGAAACCTCGGATTATATTACACTAATTCAACAAAAGACTGTTGGCACATCTTTATAAATTCATGCCATTGGTACATTAGTACACTAGAGATTACTGGCCATTACAGGCACAACACCATCTTCAGTGTTAAAAAATTATTTTTAATACCACTAAAGTTTTTTCAGAACTTTATTCATTAGGACTTGTGTCAGTCATTTTTGGATTATTTGGAATTTAATTCGCAATACCGTAAGTTCTCTTTACAGTTTCACTTTGCATCCTAAGGAAATAGCTTCTAGCTCTTTTCTATTACTTATTTTAAGACCATAGAGTCAGATCTGACAGCGACTGCTTGGCTGTCATGTTCTGATGACCTTTGAATTAGCCAATGAAAAAGCATCTTTTGTAAATCTGAAAGTGATCAAATCGTTCGTCTCCCAATGACGCATTTCAGCCATACTGGTTAATATCCATACTGGTCTGTCGCTGGTCTGTCGCTGTCAGATCTTCACGTTGGAAAGTGATCTGATCTTAATAAGATTGTTCCGTCCTACAGTTTTAAAACATTCTTTCTTTTATTAAGACAACTTGAACTCCACGCTGTTCCTGTATTGGGCTAATTTCTAAGAACTCCTCTCCAACTTCCTGTCTAATACGTGCATTTTTTTTTTAACTAATACGTACATTTTCTGGCCAGTATAGTCCTTTTCGATACAATATAAATTTCATCTTTACATTTTAGATACACTTTTAGCATTTGTGTCGAGAAATTCACTATTAACATTTTAAATACCAGGCATCAATGTTTAAAACTTTATTATTGGATGAGCACTTAAGTTTGTAAGTCTAAATTGTTCGGAGGTTTATTTTAGAGAACTGGTAAAATCATCTGTTCATATGTTAGATTTGTAGAAATATAATTAAAGATCTGTATGCATTGGATGTATTTATTATAACCTCTCATGTAATCTTCATTTCTTCTATGTTTTAAAATATTCACCGCCTTCTGGCATCTACTGTCCTTACAATCATAATAAATGCAATAAATATGCATCCGCCATTTATTTTCAATAATGATAGCAAACATTGCGCCTTCGTCGTACACAGCTTAATCATTTAATTGATCAGTTCATAATTTCTATTCTAACTTGATTGTTGCCAGACGGCCCCTAACAGTAAGATCTTCTTCGCTTTTGAACCCGAACAGATGTCTTTGATGTAAGCAACCAATCTACTCACTCTCCTTTTCCGCTTCCTACATATACTAGCAAATTGTAGTTGAGAGTAACTTAGTTGGGGCAGGCAAAATTAGGCAATTCTTACGTTTCGGGGCCCGTAATTTCAGTTGGTGAAAATCAGACAAATCAACCATGGTTTAATGAATAGAAAAATATATCAGGAGTAAAATGAACCATAGATTACGGCCGAGCACCTTCTTGGATAGGAATGGCACCCTAAAATCAAATATCGGAGGTGGAAGGGAGTGAGTGGAAGTTAATTATTTTATCTCTTGTATAGTATGATGGTCAGGGTCCGGTGTCAGAACTGTTACAGCACTTGCCTTCTACTCCCAAAAAGTTCATTTTTTTTGGAAATAAATTGGATTTATTGTGCATTAGTTTGGTAAATAGAGATAAATACATTTCTCCAGCTTTCTTACACACTGCAGATACAATAAAAATACATTTACTACAACTATACATAATAATACCGTCATCAGTGCATTATTGTTTTGCGTGTATACATTGATTCAGTTTACAGTACATTAATTACGAATGACTTACTACCTCTTATATTTATTAATTATCCATATAGAGAGATAGTGGACCAAATAAACCTAAACACATAACAACCAGATGGGACAAAGGTCAAGTAACATTTTCCTTGAAGCAAAAGAATCATCAGGCACTTTTCGTACTGCAATCCCATGACCATGGCCAGCACACTTCAGAAGCTCTTATGGAATGACCACCACAAATATGCTATTCATACTATGTTGTTTATACAGACAAGTAGCAAACTAATCAATGGGAAATTTACTTACCACTTGTCATATAATAGAACAACTCAGCATGAACAGTAATCAGGGTAGCTTCATTGCTTAGAGTGAACAAAACTCGAACAGGTAATCCTATTCAAGGTTGCCTAATTGGCTAAATATGTGTAAAATAAGAATAACAAAATAATTGCAACTGACGACTTTATTTCACTCATCAATGAACATTAATTACATAAAATAATAAAATACCCACTTCTGCCTGATTAAAACATGAATATATAACAGTCTAAAATATATGATCCTGCTACACACTTCCCACCACACATTTAATGATGTCATTTAGGGGTGTCCACCGTGATGGAAATTATGGCTTTGGAAATGGTTTCAGACAAACTGTTAAAAACTCCGTTTGTGTGCAATGACTGGAGGACACGGACTTCTATTTGCCAGTCTGGCTAATTAACGGCTTGGGACATCACATAGTCTCCAGAGGTCATCCATGAAGGTGCTTTGGTCACTCGACTAGAACGCCGTGGTGCTGGAACAGGCACGGAACTCTTCTTTCGTCGCAATTGATCAGTAACTACTACGTTACTGGGGCTCTCAACCCTGGTGTGACCTGGTACTGCAGAGTCATTATCAATGTCGATCACACGGTCTTCTGGATTCATAGCTCCAGACTGTTCAGCGGCATGACCACTCTTCTCATTATCATCAACTGCACTATCTAAAACCAATTCTCCACCCACACTGGGATTACCATCATCCTGGTTTGAAGAGGTTTCATCATCCACTCTAAGACTCTCGCTGGAGGAGTCTGCAATTGAATTTTCGCCGGCTAAATCGTCTTCAACACTGTTCCTAACAGAGATATCACCCGTATCTGCTGTTTTGGAACCTCCAGATACACCTATCATTTCATTATCACTTGGAAGGTAAAGCGATATAGAGATCTTTTCATCCTGGTCTGAATCTGATTCCTTGAAATTATTCTTGGGTGAATTTCCAGGCTTGGATGTCGCGGACTTGAAAGCTTGTTTCTCTTGCTTACGATTACTATGCTCCGACTGAATTGGCAAGGCGCCAGTAGGAAGCAGCAAATTTCTATGATGCATGCGTTTGGGTCCTTTGCCCTCTTCCGATAGTACAAGGGATACTGGAATATTTGGCTTTGGTTGGGATTCCACAATGTAAATAGTAGTCTCCCAGCGATCAGCAATTCTGTGTTTTCTATCAAATGCCACAATTTTCACAAGAACTCTATCCCCAGGCTGAAGAGTTGCAGCTCTTGCTTTCATGTCATATGCCCTCTTCTGCATGCATGGATGTTGCTTCACTTAATGTGTTGAGTGCATTTCTGTCCAGTACTACTGCTACTACTACTACTACTGTAACAGGTTGGGTTATGGTACGTGCTAACTTATGTAAATGTAATTATAAATTTAAGGAAATGCTTCAGTTCAGGACCTTTTGATTTTTGACTATGAAATTATAATGACATAAAGAGTAAGTATTTTGAAAGTTAGCCTTAAATTCTTAGTGTGGCGGGAGATAGCTGTTTATATTTAGTATGGCACAATTTTACTTTTGTATTAAGCCTTAATCAATATCAATGAATCGATTCGACTAATTTAATTTATTCCTATCCTTGTGTTATATAGGCTTGCCGAGTTTCCTTTAATGAAAGATTTATTCAACGAGCGGTATATCATTTAATTATATCACATACAAATACAAATATTTGCCCTTCTAACGGAGTTAAGATTGACTACAGGCAATTGTGTATTGACCGAGTGAATGAACTCCTCACATCCCTGTCTAGTGTGTCCGCTACAGAATGTAGTTCGGTTCCTTTTGTGGCTATTCACAATCACCTTTGCATATTGATAAGCTGACTGTTTTCTTTTTTGAGTTTCTGTTTTTGTTCACATTGTTTAAATCAATATAAGACACACTTATGATTTAAACATGAAAGATGGTTTTAATGAAGAAAGTAGAGCACTACAAACACTGAACGCTCAGCCATTCACGTACCGGCGCATGGAAATAAGTGTGGCGTGGAAAACTTAGCGAAATGACGAACCAAAAAGAGGTAATTAAAGTATTTACTATAGTTACAGCTGATCTAAGGCATTATTCTGCTTTAATTAACATTACTACCGACAATAAAATTGTTTATCTCTCCCCCCCCCCTTGCGGATCCGGGGTTGTAGAATTGGCCCGATGTGCCTTGCTACGTGTCGTAAGAGGCGACTAAGTAGAGGCAACTTGTTTGCCGTGGTTGCGTCCAGTGTCAGGGGACGAAAGGATCCTAGTAGTTGAGCAGAGGTCTTCCGATGCATTACACTACTTCGGCTTCTACTTCTTCTAGACGGGTGGTCGGCATGGGCCCGGTCTCGACAAATTGGCTGGTCACTCCGAGCCCTAGGAGATCTTTATTTACTCGCTCACATTCTTTATCTTCCTCTTTGTATCTCTCTTGATACCAGCGTTGCCCCTACATTCTACCCCTATAACTTTCCCTTTCCCAAGTCTTAGAAGACTTCCAAGAAGGCGGTGGCTTACCGGATCTATTGGGAGGTGATTTTACCGACTGGGTATATCTTACGGGATGAATCAGGAGGTGATTTTTCGTACTGAGTATAACATCTGTGTATCCCTGGCACTTTAAACGTGTCCCCTTGTTGGGCTCCGTGGTGGGCGGGGAGCACGGGTGCTCAATTTTAATCAAACCAACATGGAGAATTAAAAAAAAAAATTAAACATAAACGAACGAAAACTGGATCTGACTCAGATGACGAGCCATGTAGTGTGGATTTATTTCCACGCTTCATGGTTATACAATCTAAAGATACCTCAAAACCGCTTACCGCACTTTCTCCCTTTGTGATTGAAAAGACAATAACGGGATCGATCGGTACACCAAAAAGTGTTAAAAAGTTGAAATCGGGCTGCCTTCTTGTTGAGTGTGAGCGACGAGGTCAAACAGAAAATATCAAGAAAATGAAAACTTTCTTCGATATTCCAGTGACCTCATTCGCCCACACAACACTCAATACGTCCAAAGGCGTGATTCGCTGTCGTGACTTGGCTGGAGTCAGCGATACGGATATCATTGAGGGGATGAAAAACGAAAGTGTCACTGCAGTCCGTAGAATATGCATTAAACGTAACAACAATCTGCAGGACACCAACACCATTGTACTCGCATTCAATAAACCAACAGTACCCAGATTGGCCAAAGTTGGCTTTGCAAGTGAAGGTTGATCTATAGATACCAAACCCCCTTCGATGCTATAAGTGTCAGAAATATGGCCATCATGAATACCGATGCTCAAAAAGCCAAATATGTGGCCGATGCGGAAACCATTCTCATCAGGAATCTGAATGTAGAGCAAGTCCGCATTGCGTTAGCAGTGGAAAGGAGCACCACGCCATTTCCAAGGATTGTGATACCTGGAAACAGGAGAAGGAAATACAGAGGATAAAGTACACATCCAACATTCCCTATCCAGAGGCCAGAAAACTTGTACAGGAAAAAACATCCCTTCTTGGCCCATCCTTCTCCAATGTAGTGAAAAACAATCCCAAAACGACGAAGGACGCTCAAACACAGACAGATCCACCCGATTCATCATCAAGCTCTAACATCCCCATTACCAAGCACAGAAAAACACGGCATCTACTCAAACAACCTTCAATAATACCCCACCACCGAAATCACCAAGGAACAAAAACAAATCTCAAGGAAATAGGCAGCACAAGGGGTCAGATAACCCCATCAAACTCTATAACAGGTTTGGAGACATTGAGAGCATGGATGCAGAAGAAACTGCTACATGTTCTTAAGGTGGCTCCAGACCTAACAAAAAAATCATCCGCGTACTTCCTCCAGAGAAATAACAATACAGATTGTCTCCGCGAAAGGTCTAACCTAGCTCCACAATTTCCACTTTAAACGTATAATGAAGAACACCATCATACAATGGAACTGTCGAGGACTTAAAGCCAACTACAATGATATTCTTCTGCTTTTAAACGAATATGATCCTGCACTACTATGCCTTCAGGAAACATTTTTAAAAGATACGGATAACATCACACTTAAAAACTACTCCCTGTTTAACACCTACTTTCAGAATGTTGACAGGGCCTAAGGAGGAGTTTCTATTGCTGTGAACAATAGAGCCCCTCATAGCGTCATCCCTTTAAACACAAATTTGCAAGCCATTGCTGTAAGTGTCACTCTACATCGAGTGATTACCTTTTGTTCTATTTACATACCACCAAACACCAACCTACTACAAAATGAATTAGACACTCTTGTTCAACAACTTCCCGTGCCTTTTGTTTTACTCGGGGATTTTAATGCCCATAACATTTTATGCGGATCAAATGACATAAGTGACAGAGGCCACAAAGTAGAAGACTTCATTTCTAGACACGATTTGTGTCGATATAACACCAAATCTCCGACGTACTTACACCCAGGAACGGGTACATACACGTGCATCGACTTGACAATTTGTTCTCCTTCGCTACTTTTAGATTATAATTGGAAGGTTGCTGATGACCTTCACAGAAGTGATCACTTTCCAATCTCCCTTGAACATATTAGCTCTACACTTGATGACGCAATTCCACAATGGAACTTAAAGAAGGCCGACTGGGTCAAGTTTGAAACACTAGGCTTAACAGGGATACCGTTCTAAACGACAATGACCCTATTTGATATTCTACCACTGTCCTAATTGAGACTGCAGAAGAATCCGTTCCTAAGTCATCACCGAACTGTAAAAGAACCCCCAAACCGTGGATCACCAAAGAATGTAAAGAAGCCTAGACAACGCCGAGAAGCACTGAAAAAATTTAATAATCGTCCAACGTCCGAAAATGTAACTAAGTACCGTATTGTTCGGGTCAAAGCTCGCCGCACGATTAAAGAAAGTAAAAGAGCATCATGGAAAAAATATATTTCAACTTTAAATTCTCGTTCCTCTATAAAGAAAGTTTGGGACACGATCCGCAAAATAAATGGAAAGGGAAAACACAATTCTTTCCGACATCTGAAACTAAATAACAACAATTTCAATTCCAAACATGACATAGTTAATATACTTGCTGATAGTTTCTCTAAAAATTCCTCATCGTCTAATTATTCAGAAGCTTTCCGAAGATTAAAAGCTCAAAAAGAAAAGACACGGTTGAAATTCACATCGAATAACTCAGAAAGTTATAATCAATCGTTGTCACTGTTGGAGCTTATGGAATCTTTTTTGAATAAGGCCCATGATACATCCGCTGGGCCTGATGATATACGTTACCAGTTTTTTAAACACCTTCCAGAGCCATCATTAACAGTTCTTTTGGAAATCTTCAATGATTTATGGATTACTGGTAATGTACCAAAAATTTGGAAAGAAGCAACAGTAATACCATTTCCTAAACCAGGTGAAGATATCGCAGATCCTACCAACTATCGACCCATTGCACTGACGAGATGCGTGTGCAAAACAATGGAACGAATAATCAATTCTCGGCTTGTATGGTATTTGGAAACCAACAATTTAATATCTCCTTTCCAAAGTGGCTTTCGTTATGGTCGTAGCACCAATGATCATCTGGTTAGACTTGAAACATTTATTCGCGACGCTTTTATCAAGAAGGAACATTTAGTAGTGGTGTTCTTTGACTTAGAAAAGGCCTATGATACAACATGGAAGTACGGGATACTAAATGACCTGCACGATCTAGGTCTAAGAGGCCGTCTGCCCTCTTTCATATCAAACTTTCTCTCAGACAGAGAATTCAAAGTTCGTGTGGGCTCCACCCTATCTGATATGCACGAGCAAGAGATGGGTGTGCCCCAGGGCAGTATTTTATCTGTGACGCTTTTCAACATCAAAATCAATAACATCACCAAGTGTTTGGCTCCTGGTGTGGATTGCTTCTTATATGTTGATGATTTTCTAATATGTTATCGATCAAAGCACATGCATACAACTGAGAGACAACTACAGCAAAATATCAACAAGATTCAAAATTGGGCCAATACTAACGGTTTCAAATTCTCGAAATCAAAAACAGTATGTATGCATTTCTGTCAGTTACGAAGACGTCATGATGAACCTAAACTCACGCTAGACGGAACACCTATTCCAGTTGTTGAGGAAACAAAGATTTAGGTATTATCTTCGACAGAAAACTGACTTTTATTCCACACCTGAAGAATTTGAAAGCTAAATGCTTGAAATCTCTAGATCTACTTAAAGTAGTAGCGCACACTGACTGGGGTGCTGATAGAAAAGTCATCCTCATTTTATATAGAACGTTTATTCGCTGCAAACTGGACTATGGTTGCGTTGTTTATGGTTCAGCTAGGAAGTCCTATTTGAAGATGCTTGACCCAATCCATCATCAAGGAATAAGACTCGCTCTAGGATCATTTAAGACATCCCCGTGTGAAAGCCTTCTCGTTGAAGTGAACGAACCACCTTTATCTCATCGTAGAGAAATGTTTTCCGCACGGTATGCTCTCAGATTAAGAACAAACCCTTTGAACCCTGCTTTTCCGGCTGTTTTTCAACCCAAATTCAAACCCTTATACGAAAATAAACCAAACGCCATACCTTCATTTGGCATTAGAATACCATTTAGCCTTGACAGTACCAAAATTGATCTTTCCAAAATTCAGAAAACGTCCATCTCCGAAACACCTCCATGGCTACTTAAACAACCAAAAGTACTTTTTACGTTACATGATGGAAAAAAAAAAATCGGAGACAAACCCTTCCATCTTCCAAAACTCTTATCATGAACTCCTCGCCCAATTTGAAAACTACACAAGAATTTATACTGATGGATCATAGGATGAGGAAAAGGCTTCTGCAGCCTTCGTTAGTGGAAAACAAACAACAAAAGTTCGCTTACCAAATGGTACATCAATTTTTTTCAGCCGAAATCAGAGCAATAGACCTTGCTCTGCAATATATCGAAAACAAACGTATTTTAAACAGCATCATCTTCTCCGACTCGCTATCAGTACTTCAGTCACTACACAATAGAAAACTGGAGAACCCATTATTAACCAATATTTTCGTCAAAAATACTGAGCTGAGTACTTCCCACAATATAGTATACTGTTGGTTACCCAGCCATATTGACATTAAAGATAATGAAAAAGCAGATCGCGCTGCTAAAATGGCCCTATCCCTCGAACCATCTGATTTTAAAATACCGTATACTAATTTTAAACCTAGTATCAAAGAGTCTTTACGTCAGAAGTGGCAGGCATCATGGAATGGTGCAGTGAATAACAAACTTCATGCCATCAAGCCAACCCTAGGAGAACGGACTCTTTCTAAGCTATAACTTTTATACTATCACCTTTAGTACTTTTATGTAATGTATATACCGTCCTTTATTTTAAATACCTTTTCATCTGTCTTCATTAACATACACCATTTACATTTCCCGTTGATCGGGAAGCTTTATTTATTACCGTTATCATCTTATCGTTTTACCTTCATCTCTGGTTTTATATCGCTGGTCGATACGAAACCTTTTACCACTTTTAAATGATTCTAGATATAACCTTTTGTATGGCGCTAAATAGCCTAACAGTGCTGATGCGCCGTAAAATTACAATCAATCAATCTCTCTCTCTCTCTCTCTCTCTCTCTCTCTCTGTCTCTGGTTGATTTGACTTAACTTTTATTATCTTGCTTCGTTGTGTGTGTGTGTGTGTGTGTGAGTGTGTGTGTGTGTGTGAGAGAGAGAGAGAGAGAGAGGCGGCCTTTAGACGTTTTCATATCTAACTAATAATAATCGAGTTTTAGAACATTGTAATAGGTTTAAGAAACAACAACAACAACAATAATGCATTAAATACATTAATGTGGGCCTTGTAACCAAGAAATTTACCGTATATAGTCGACAGGCTATTGTAACCTTGTACCATTGATTACGTAAACACTGTGGATAAATCCCAAGGAAAGTGTACACATGCCGTAACGACGAACCATATTCTTGTAAGTTACTTGGTGTAAGTTCAGTTTCAAGGTTTTCATCCAACCCAAATTCTTTTCCTCTCTCACTGCAGATTTTTTTATTTTTTTGTTTTTTTTTTCGTTATGCACAAGAGTGGAGGGGTGACGGAAAGCAGAAAGGATTGCGATGAAATTGTGTACCATATTAAATTCATTTAGAATACGGGATTATTAACGCTTTTGTCGTTATTTTCATACGTCACTAATGATTAATGATTGAAAATTCATCATTGATCGAGAATCAACAGCACACAGTTGCAAGAATGTTTACATATGCGTATTATTGCGCCATGGGCGGATCACAATTTGATATAGTAATAGTATTGGTATATCAAATTGTTTTATACCAACACTTTAAAAGTCATTTTATTTTTAATATATATGTCTGTCTTTGTGTGTGTGTGTGTGTGTGTGTGTGTGTGTGTGTGTGTGTGTGTGTGTGATTCCAGTCTAATTTGTTAATAAAGAAGTTACAATATATTTACTTGTCTTATTTTTATAACTATCTATGAGATTCTTAATGCGTTTCAGTAAACTTGTTATTATAACTACCTCAAGATAGTAATCTTTTTATGTGGTGGAGATATGTATCTATGGACACTTTGAATGTCATGTGACGTAAGTCTGACCAATCATTGCTTGTTGGGGACGCCGAACAGGTCGGATGGTGCAAAATAGATACTCTACGACCTGCAAAATAGATACTCTACGACCAGTGACACTTACGGAGGGTTAATATACAATTTAATTGTCATAATTTGTCCGTTTATACTAAATCAGTAGCAATTATATAAACATTATGTTTTTTGGGTCCTGTCTGTCAAACATCAAAGCCTTTGAAGTCATAACCAAGACTGCTAGACATGGATGAAGAGTAAACAAGTACCAATGAACGCTGACAACATTAAAATACTTTTCAAAATTTCCAGGGGATGCAGACAGGGTGATCCAATATCCCTGTATATATTCTTATTATATATGGAGAAATTTTGTCTATACTAATAAAGAATAATAAAAATATAAAACGTAAAAAGCTAAAGGAAATAGAATATATACTCTCACAATTTGCAGATGACACTACTTTAATTCTTGATGGTTCTTTTGAACCTCTGAAACCTCATTTGAAGTATTAAACTCTTTTCAAGGATTTCTGGACTGAAATTTATAATTGCCAAAACAGAGCGGTTTTGATAGGAAGTAGGAATGACAGTGCAGAAACATTCCATCACAGGTTAAAATACAGTGGGTGACTGAATTGAGATCATTGGACATCAATGTCTTAGTGGAAATGGATAAACTGGTAACGATGAATTTCGAAAATAAAATAGAAATTACTGCAAAATGTTTGAGATATTGGGAAAAGCTATCCTTAACAAAAAAATCTTTAATTTTTCCAAACTTCATCACTTGTTCATCTCGTTACCAAACCCTCCGTAAAATTTCGTCCGGAAATTAAATTAAGAAGTTTTCAACTTTATATGGACGTCAAAAGTGGATAAAGTTAAAACAGAAGTTATGCATCAAAGTCTTTCTAAAGGTGGCTTGGCAATGATAAACACTAATAAATTTATATTAGTTTTGAAAATGACATAGATTCGTAGAATTCTTGTTTGAGCATGAAATAGGTGAGGTTAATTAGTTAATTACCTTCTGCTTAGTACAGATGAAAATATATGACATTGTTCCAAAAGAAAAAAAAACTTTTGTAGATGTTTTATCGGCTTGGAAACTCTTAATAGAGAAAATTATACCCCGGACAGGAGAAGATCGTATGAAAGGAAATGTATGCATGACTCGCTTATAAGGGTTAACAAGGTACCAGTTTTCTATAAGAAATGGTGTCAACGTAACATAATTTATTTAACAAGGTACCAGTTTTCTATAAGAAATGGTGTCAACATGATGTAATTTATTTTTGGGATATGCTTACAGAGGAGGGATTCATTAATTATTTGAAAGCTAAATATGGTCTCAACATAAATTTACTTATTTTTCAAGGCATGATTCTGTGTATCAAGTTCTTATTTAAAAAGATGCAGTTAGATATCATTTATCCCTTTCCATTTGTAAATTGTCTTTCATAATTAAAAAGGGAGTAAAGACCATTACAAATCACTCTTGAAATCGGATGTTAAACCAAACAGTGAAAGGAAATGGAATGAAACTTTCAATCTGAATATGGATGTGTGGCCTAACATATATACTAAAAGTTTTTAAAATGACAAGAACTTCAAAATTACAATGGTTTCATTTTCGTGTTACACACAAAAGTTTACCACTTAATTAATTTTTGTATAAAATACATTTGTCTAATACCGATAAAAGTACCTTTTGTAAAATTTACCGGAAACAATGCTGCATGCATTTCAGGAATGTGATGTGATAAACAGGCTTCGGAATGATGCCTCCCAATCGATACGGAATAAAGTGAACATCGTTATTGTGCCAAGTGCACCCCCCCCCCATAATATTGGGAGATAAGAGTGCAGATGGAATATATGAGCAACCTTCATATTTTTGTTTTCTTTTCGTCAGATATTACATCTATACATGTAAAATTAAAAAAGCTGTGCATGGATTAGAGTGGTTCCAAATTTTTCTTAAAGACCATTATAATCTGGAAAAATATACTGCAATAAAATCTGAAAGGAAAGAAACATTTATGTTGACAAGGGAGCATTGGGAGCCATTATTCAACTGATAACAAATAAAAATAAGTGTTATAATTCCAATGCATGTTTTATAGCATGATGTACATTATATCGTAAATGTATTTGTAATGCATAATGTCCCTTCTGCCTGATCAACTGATATGATCAGAAAATTCTCTCTTTTTTTTCTTTCATCTTGCAGTGACGAAAGATCAATGTTTAGAAGTTTAGAACTATTGTACCAATATGTATTACATGTATTATCGTTGTTATTTTATGTCAATCAAAATACCCCCCGCCCCTCCACTCCCCCTCCCAAAAAACCCCAACAAAAAACAAAAAAACAAAAACATTGAAAATACATTAACAATCATAAAAATGAATACAATATCGAATGTTCAAAACTTAATCATGCTTGAATAAAAGAAGGCCAACATTTACAGTGAACAAGTGAAATTTAATAAAAATTTGGAACCGGTCATGTGATCTAGCGTCGGCCATGATGACTGTAGACGTAATGTTTTAATGGTGGCGCTCTACAGTTTCATATTTTGCATAGTAGGTAGATTTTTAAAGAAAAAGTACTTCCCCGGTTTTTCTCGCTGGTCATACTGGCTATTTAAAAAAGACCTTGTATATCTTAACCATTGTTCAAAAAAGAACTTTTAATTCCCTTTAGTTTGGTGTATGATTGATGTGTGTAATATGGGTTATAGAGTAAACAGCCTGGCCTTACTTCAGATGTGCATCTATCAAAAAAGTGCTAGCTCCACTTGGTCATTTCCACTTCCTGGACTTCAGAGGTAAATTGTTAAAAAAAAACAGTCGATAACTATTTGCTTTTACATTTTATATAACTGGTAATTCATTCTTCGCACTTTCAGAAGCTGGTATTGTTTAGTCCAGCAAAATTCGTGTCCCTGTTTTAATAACTGCTAAAGATAGTGTACTTTAGACTAATTAGGCTGTTTTTTATTACAGTTTTTTGAGCACAAGGAACAGCCAATTTAGTGTGTGATATGCTTAGATCATGTACAATTTCAAGTACAATATCCAAAGAAATTTCAAGGACAGTACCATAGAGGCATATCAACATTCTCTCTTTTGTGCATATTGCAAATGTGAACAATTTGACCTTACACCGCTACTCTCTCAGAAGTTCGTAATATCAGTAGAGCGCCCCCCCCCTCCCCCGGTCAGTTTGGTGTTATTCAAATGACGACTTTGATGGCAATTTACGTGTGTTAAACATATTTATGGGTGTGATAAATTCACCCCTCCCCCTCAAAGGATAAGTTTCTAGAAGATTTGATAAGTATATATATGGACCCCGCTCCGTTTGCGTAAGTTTTTAGAGTGTCCGCCTCGGATGCGGGAGGTTGCGGGTTCGAATCCCGGTCGAGTCATACCACAAACTTATAAAAATGGTAATACCAGCTAGATGCTCAGTATTAAGGGTTTAGTGTTAGGACTGGACAGTCTGGTATCAAGTTAATGTGACTGGGTGGGATGTGATGCTACACGTCTGCGGCATGATGCCTCAGTGCTAGACATCACTATATATTGCCACACACCTACACACATACACACACTCACACACAATATGTTTAATTTATGATAGAAACCACCCTCCCCACCCATCATGCTAAAGATTTAGTGACCCAGAGGTCTATTACATCAATAATAATAAATAATCATAATGATAATAGTTTCATCAAAGCAATTAGTATAAAATTACATTAGTGAAGGTTAGATATTTCCCTTTCATGCGACTCTCGATGAGTTTTCAGTTGCATTATTCGGTATCGTTCCTTACATCAGTCTAACCATGGTCTGACTTAATCGGCAGCATCCCCCAGGACCCAACAATTCAGCAATTTTTCATTTACAAAAATCCGTAATACATTCAAACTTAATTCCTTCAAGTGCTTTTGAATCATCGTCAGTCGTCGTGGATTCTCTTCGGATAGGTACCGTGTTCTTTTAAAATATATTTGTAAACAAAATCTGACATCTTTGTTATGTAAATCGTGTCATCGCTGAAAGAGCGAGATGTAAACAACTTCTTTACATCTATACATAGCTCCTATGTACAAAAACTACATTTGCAAGAATGACTCAGGATTTACATCAGTGGTTCTCACTCCCCGGGTCGCGAGGACATTCTGGAGGGTCGCGTAGGGTTGCCAGAATTGTTTTGAAGGTGGTAAAACGTATTAAAATGTGGAAACAGGTCGTCAGGCTCAGGAAAAATATGTTTTACATTCACGGCCCAAAAAGGATGGGAACAACCGCTTTACATCCTCTTCACAGGGAAAATCAAACAAAACCAAACAAACTAGAGACAAATGCACTCAGCATAGTACAATGTTACAAAAGTCGCTAGTAGATCAAAATATTGATACAGTGTATAAAGTGGTCCGTACAAATTAAAACGAAGTACATTTTTAAAATTTACCTAATACAGTGGCGTCACTAGGGTTGATGTCACCCAGTGCGGTAACTCATGGTGTCACCCCCATGGACCTCCTTCCTGCAAAAAAATTCAAATTAAAAAATTGTGTAGACAGTCATTTTGGTGTCACCCCCTATGATGGTGTCACCCAGTGCGGTCCTCACCCTCTAGTGACGCATCTGACCTAATCTAGTTTTTTTTTTTTTTTCGGTTACGTGATATAAATGTATCAATGTATTCGTACAATGTATATAACGTGTCCAGTTTTCATTCATGACTCTGAAATGATTACGCTATAACTATAGGGTTTGGTTTTAGAGTGCACAGGGCCGGATTAAGGCCTTTGGGGGCCCTAGGCACAGCCAACATTGGGGCCCATAACTTTTAATAATCTCCGATCTCATGTTCTTGTTTGCTGTCTGTGTACTGTCATTTTTGTTTGACTTTTGTACGATGTGCATATGAAAAGTTTTGGATATTTTTATAATTCTTTTGTTTATTTAAACCTGTCAATACATTTTATGCTCATCGATAGACATAATAACTTCTAAAAATTATCTGCACCTGCATGCACAGCATGCCTTACACTGCAGATATATGCATCAAACGTGACATTGGTAAATGACTGGCGTCAGAGGAATACATTTTATTCTACTGTAAAATCCGGGCGCTTTTATGGTACTCGCAGACAGATATTAACGCCGATTTGTGTGTGTGTGTGTGTGTGTGTGTGTGTGGTGGGTGTGTGTGATTTGGATTTTTAACGTAGCTTTAACAATTTATTATCGCTCCGATGACTGAAGTGTGGCAATTTATAGTGATGTCTAAGCACTGTAGCATCATGTCCCAACTACTACCCGGTCACATTATCTTGATACCAGACTGTCCAGTTCTAATACTAACATTTTAATGCTCAGCGCAAAGTGAGGCAGCTGCAAGTACCATTTTTATAAATCTGTAGTTTGACTCGGCCGGGGTTCGAACCCACGACCTCCCACATCTGAAACGAACGCTTTAACCCCTCAGGCCACGGTAACTCATGGTGTCACCCCCATGGACCTCCTTCCTGCACAAAAATTCAAAAATTGTATAGACAGACATTTTGATGTCTCCCCATCTGATGGTGTCACCCGGTGTGGTCCGCATCCCACTAGTGACGCCACTGATTATGCTGAATCCGTTATCTAAGCTTCACTGAGGTACAGACGATTTGAAAGCCGCCATGCAGTTCCAAGTGCAGTTTTTCATTGTACGAACAACATACCTAAATGTAAATACAAAATGGCCGTTATTAATTGGACAGTCAGACTGAAAGAGTATGTAGCGGTGAACGAGGAGTACTCTGACAGACTGCACTGACATACTTGTCACTAATAAATAGAAATTTATTGTACAGATGACTAACATCCAGACTATTTAAACATCTGTCATAAAGACCTTACATTTAACACGTATTAGTGTTTATCCCACTACGCCTAGGGTTTTCTTTGATCATAATGAAGTGATAAATCCCATAAATGTCCTTTTTTTTTTTCTAGTTATCAATGTCATTTTCTGTCCATAATCACGTGTTCCTCAAAGCCTATAAAATTAAAAGGTCAAAATTTTTATATTCGATTAAGGTAGAATTATAATTATATAGATGCCTCAGGCAGTGCTAAAATTGTCGAAATTGAATTTGACCGTTGACCTGTTAAAATCATCATTATCGTCATGACGATGATTAAATGGTCAGGCATGTAACCACTGCAAATCTAATCGAATTGGGGAGCTAGGGAAAGAACTTATGTAAAAATTATGTGTTTATGTTCTTTGTTAGCAACGTCTCCATTTACATCATGCAAAGCATGAATTCAGTAAGACTGGCTTGCTAAATTAAACAATTTTAAATGGTGTCTACCAAATTTGTGTACGTTTTTAAACAAAAAACTGTAAACCCCCCCACCCCAGTCCTTGATCAAAATAGTAACCATAACACATGCATCTAATTTGAACATTAATGATATATATATATATATATATATATATATATATATATATATATATATATATATATATATATATGATCGATTTTATGCACGAGGTTCAATATATCCTAAACCAGTCCTACGATCGCTTGACTCGAGGCATTGAGGTTTTGTCCCATACATCTTGATATTCCATCGATCAGAACGGTTTCTCTGACGTCAAGAGCCGGATTTTCGCACAATTTGATAAAGTAATTTCATCCTGTCTAGTTTCCTCTCAAGCTGATGACAATATCCCCATTTGATTACGGCGTGTATTGTTTCAAAAATTGATCAAATTTATGCAGTATGTTGGTAGATTTATTACAAGGTATAGAACAGGCGTACTAGTTACAGTCTGGCTTTCGCAAAATTAGGTCAGTAATGACGCAAGTCGAGCTTCTTCGCATAGTTACAGAGGGATAACTGAACAGCGCTGCAAAAGATAGTTCGAAAAGCAAATAATTGTTATGCAATACTTATGGAGCAAACTCTCTATTAAAAGCAAAATTTATCAAAAGTAAGATGTGTAAATCATAACAAGGCTATAGCGCCGACAGATAATAATATAAATGAAACATTATTCACTGGCAGGCGTATTAATACGATAAGAACACTAGACATGATGCTTGTAGTTTCCTTTTCCTAAAATAGATTGGCAGATCGGTTTGGTATCAGTGAATAGCAAAAATAGAAACCTTCAAGTTATTTTTGATCAAAACAACTGTGTTCAGGTACGGGTTAATGCATTATCGTAACCTGCGTAAATTTACAAACATTCTCATATTCAGGTGAAACGAAGAGTAGTGTGAATTCGGATTTTGTGGATATTTAAGCACGTTTTAAAGGAGTCATTTTTACCCGCGTGTAAAGGCAAACTTTGCTTCACTTCCATAATGGTAATGTATGTTATACGCAATTTTGCTGCACTCGGAGCTATGAAATGTAGCATTATACGTAGTTTTATGCTCAGAATTGTATATATAATTTATATTTCGTGTTGCAGGTACTACTGGAGAAAAAGAAACGGAATGACATCTGGTTTATGGAATGTTTATTTGAGTATAATCTCAGAGGCGAGCAGTTGACAGCTCTTGAAGCAGACGACGCTTTCCTTATTCGTAAGGTAAGTGCACCGCAACCTTCCGCTTTCTCCTCTGTTTCCTCCTTTCATTCGATTGAAAGCAGAAATGTTTATTTTCATGAAAAATCGAACTTTCTGATTCATATTCTTCATTAAAATTAAACGTTTTGATCCATGGAGATAAGCAAGTTATGGAGACAAGCTTCTATGGCACCTATAAATAATTCAATGTTGGGAAGCAGGCGCTGATTTAGGCCTCGTTGAATGACTGGCTTTTGCGTCATTGGTACGTCAATCTCCATTTGTTGTTAAGAGCAACACATTCCCAAGGCAATGGTTGTGCACGAGGGTTTTTTAATATGTACATGACATAATTTTGATAAAATTGGACACCCAGAACTGCGAGACATCATAATGAGAGTTAGGCATTTGGCTTCATCAGACACCATGAGAGGTGTTATATAATGTTACAGTAGTCCAATAAATAGCAAACTTCATTTGATACTGGCAGAGGACCAGTTCTCACAGTGCCTTACTTGTGGACTCGGTACTGGTATTGTGCAAACAGAGTTGAAATTTTTCCAACTTACTTATTGGTATACCTTTAAAATTACTTCACAGAATGATCTTTAGATGTGTGCATTAAATAAGTAATAACTTTGCATCCGTTATGTTAGCACTGTGGCAGCAGTTGGCATGCTGCAAAATTGGTCCATGACTAGTGCATGTTAGGGGACTGATGTTTTTGACTAATGTTATAGTCACCAGTTTACTATTTTTCTCTTGCTTAGATTTACCTGTGTTGATGAATTTGTCATATATAGAATATTCTACCTCAAGAGTGAATTATTTGTTGAAAATTGCATGAGCATATAGATGATTTTAAACTTGCCTGGGTTTTATTTTTTTATTTATATTTTTAATGAATATCTCTAGTCAGAGTTTTCTTCGACACCATAGGAGGATTCCCCAGCACAGAAGTATTTGAGAATCACATTGGTATTCTCCTTTATTTTCAAAAGTTATATATATGGAACTATCTTTATAATTTATAATTAAGTTAGCCTGTTCATCTGTGAGTGTACATGTCTCTATTGATCATTTAACACATCTTGTCTTCCACCCTGCGAGGCAATGTTTTTTTTTTCTCATGTGGACATAATTAAGAAGCTTTTTGAAAAATTCTGTACTTTTAAAATAAATACAGTTTAAACAGCAAAATTTTATTTAGTACTTTCAGGATTTTAGTTTCTACCTTTATCATTTATTTTTAAGTCCCAAAGATATGTATATTTCTGGTTGGTTTACCGTCCCCATTTCTCATTGCCGACCTTAGCATTTGTTTCCCCTATGGTAAAATAAGCTCTTTCTAAATAAAAAAAAAAAGAGACATTTTTCAACCAAATTTGGCTGTTGCTGAAAATAGAAAATTTCTCTTGCTGCATAATGTAGCAACACTAAAGCATAGCTGCAAAGTTTGGTTTCGTTTTGTCCAGTGTGTATGATGCAGATTACAATTTATCTTACAAGACAGTGGTCTGAGCTAAGTGTTAGGTGAAGCCCATGTTAACAAATGTAAGGTCCAAACACAAGGACTCGCTTTCCATACCCCTCAAAATGTTAAACTTCCTTGATATGTTTTGAGCTTGTTTGAACCCATGTCTGTAAATACATTTTAAAAATCTCATTTGTAAACACAATTTTTAATTAGATTTGGTATGCTATTAAATATTTAAGATGAAATTTAAAAAAAACACATTTTACAAATAAGCCAAAATTTTTCCCCAGGAAGTAGGATGTCCTAAAAAGCTGAAAATGGTACTTCTAGTTTGGGAATAAATGGATTTGAAGAAGGTATATCATGGTACTTATGTGAACCTAAGATTTAATATGAGAAGTTTTGAGAGCCATGGACTATTTCTGGAATGAAAAACTTGATTGTCACACTTTGGAATGAAAAAGCATTGCTGATTTTTGTGTTCATTTCCATTTGTCACATCAGATGTAAACTATTGAGAATGGTGAATTTTAGAGTTTGATACATTAAGTGTAAAAAATTGATTGTATTTTTTAAGTAGACCAGTCCAAGAAATTTAGTCTATTCCTTTCAAGAGACTAAACCGGAAATAAAGCTGTCAACAGGCCCTTAAATCCCTCCTTTTTCATTGTTGGAATATCTCCCAAGAACCCTCATCAACTCCTCCCCCCAGTGTAAAAATAAACACTTTTTACCATCTGATTTAAAAGCAGATGGTATAATTAGTCACTCACACCTGTTTTAGGTGCTAATTAAATAATCAAAAGCTTGACATGATGATTTTTTGCCCAGGACATTTGCCATTTACTTTGACAAGATTTTGATTTAGGTTTGTGGTCAAAATGAAGACAGCAGCCTTGATAGGAATAATCAATTACCGTATGAAAGATTATCATGTATGCAGACACATGTGGCAGAATCCCTTGAGGAATGGCTAATAGTGCACATTGCACAATGAGCCATCAAATTTAATACAGTTTGATGTGCAAGGGAAAATACCATTACTGTTCATTCATTACATGTGTGTGACAGGTGAAAAGGGGTGGAGATGTTTTAGTTCTTAGAGATGACAGAAGATTAAGTGATTAATTGTATTGTTTTTGAAGGCCCACATTTTTGTTGTTTACTGAAGGTGTTGTGCTTTCTCGACCAAGGCAACAAAACAACCTTGGTATGGAACAATAGCAAGTCTTTTCATTGAAAAGTTTGCCTTTTGATGAACTAAATGTCTCAGCACTTTATTGGTGGCCTAATTTGGTGACTTGAATTTGTGTGTTTTGCTTTGTGTGAAATATCTTTTCTTTTTACTACCTTTTGATTTAATAGGCTGTGGTTCACAAACCCAGAAATAGAGAAGATCTAGTATACCGGTACCATTATTTACATTTCATAAGTCAGTCAGTGCGTGTGCACCCATTAGTAATTACCGTATATACTCGCATATAAGCCCGTTCGCGTATAAACCGCCCCCCCCTCCACTTGACTAGGTAAAAATAGGAAAAATTGCATGACCCGCACACAAGCCGACCCATAAGTTCACGACTACATCACAAAATGCACAAAGTGAGTTTTAAATACCGGTACATTTATTTAGGCAAATCACATTACTAAAATAAATATTATCTTCAAACTTAACGAAAATGAAAGTAAGAAATCTAATTTATATGTTGAGATAAAAACAATTTATCTTCAGTGTTAAATAATAATTGAAATAATAACGTCCTCATACTAAAATCCTGAATTATAAAAGTTTTATCACATTCAGAATCCTTCAAAATCTGGCTCAGTATCGGAATTGCCAAACAGTTCATAAAACTCGGCTTCTGCTATGGGCATGCTGTCATCGTATACGTCATCATTGTCATCAGTGTCATCCGATAGTGTGTCGTTCTGCTGTTTCTCATTCTCCTCGTCATTGTCTGATTCAAATATGGCATCATCCTCAGTTCCATCCATGGCATTGCTGATACAGCACTTTTGAAATGATTTCTGAACAAGTGCACCTGGTCTCTTGTTCCAGACTTTCTCTTGATCATTGTTTTATTTGTTTTATCGTTTTTTTTAACTGCTGGTAGCATGATTCAGTTGACCAAAATATGATTGGTTTTCAGCGTGGACATTGTTCAAGTATTGTGACAGTTATAACTTTGAGCAGAAACCATGTCCACTACCTTATCTCATTAAACAATACATCTGAGAGTCGGTATGTATTATTAAATTCAGTGGCATTGTGCTACAAAATCCCTGAGGCATTTACCACAGATTAAGCTTACCGGTAGTTATTGTACAACACTCTACAACTAACAAACCACTTTGCTATGCAAACAACTAAACAACAGTAGGAGATAAACGGTGGCTGCCTTTTACTTCTAAAACACCTGTCAAAGAAATCCCTCAAATTATATTTTTAACAATTAATCACGCTGACTTGTATATGCTACTTGCCTGTTATTTACCCTTCCTAGGCGCGTGTGCAACAAACCCCTATGGAGCCTCTTGCTATGGTTGCTGTAAGACTTTTGTACATGTACCTGTACAGGACTCTCCACACCAAAATGGTTGTGTTGTAAATACCTTCAGTATCGTAATTCTTAAATCTTTTTATTTACCGTAGTTTCTTTTCATATTAACACTGAAATAAGCTAGCGTGCATTTGTATGGTACCGCAGAGTTTAATGATTACTGATTAGTTGAGGGTTAAATACTTCATTGAGAGATTACTAATATGGCGGTTCTTTTGGAAAATACACGTACCACCGTGGCTCAAATAACATGTATGGCTGCATTTTCTGGTGGGTGGACATCTGTCAGATAGACATCAAATATGGTAATACATGTTTTTCATTCCTTATCCTACCAGTAAAGTTAGAAAAAATACTTGTTTCACTTCAAGACAGCACATATCACATGAGCCATATGGCATCATTAGGCATGTGATCTCATCTTCGGTGATCGACAGTAACAATAAATACCGGTAATCGAGAAGAAAAGCTCTAAAATTTTCAGACTTAGACCTTGGCCCGCAGATAAGCCGACCCTCCTAAATTCTTCGGTTTATACGCAAGTATATATGGTACACACAGGGTATGGTAATGGTAACTTGATACTTAAAGTCTTTTGGCTGTTTGTCATAAATGGGGATTTTATGGCATTATTTGTCCATCCGTCCATCCATCCATTAACATCTGCTTTTCTGGCCCATAACCTTCTAATTTTTCCAGCCCTAACTTTATAACAGCTGGAGAGATTTTCATACTATCTTATATTGTGATGATACCACTCGACATGCTCTTTTCTTGACTCAAGCTTAGTACACGGCCACCATTGTAAAAGTCCATAGAGATCGATAATTTTCGTCTGAAATTTTCTTCATGGCAGTTAAGGTGCAGTGTTAAGTTTTAAAAGAACAATTTATATTTAATTTAAAGTGAGTAAATGCGCACACATGTGACTTATACTATAGTTTATGTATGTTAAAATGGACACCCCAAATAAGCATACCAAGGAATATTGCTTGATTAAGATTTCTTGCTGTATGTTTTGAACCAGTTATAAGAGGGACCCTTATGTAGAATTTGTTTTTTTAAAAATGGGGAACAATTTCACAGTGAAATGCATTTTTATCCACTAATACACAGTTTTATGTTGTGTGTGGGTGGAATGTGATTGTGACTTTTTATAATACAAAGTTGTAAAGAAAAGTACACTGTATTCAAGACCAGTGTTCATCGATAGTTCCTGTTTTTACACCATTGGGTTTCTTTTCATTGGCAGGAAGACCATCAAGTCATTGAAATCTTAGGAACTACAATAGAGCATTCAGGTTGTCATAGCTGAGCTGACATGTAAATGATTACCATACATATTTTGTATAATATACAGTAGTGGGTGTGAATACCAATGTTTTCAGGCCTTTAAACAAAACTAAAACTTGGGCTACTTGTTAATATACAGTAGTGGGTATGAATGTCAATATTTTCAGGTCTTTAAACAAAACTAGGGCTACTTGTTAATACATGTATATAGTAGTGGGTGTGGATGCCAATATTTTCAGGTCTTTAAACAAACCTGTGGCTACTTGTTAATAGACAGTAGTGGGTATGAATGCCAATATTTTCAGGTCTTTAAACAACACTAGGGCTGGCTACTTGTTAATATACAGTAGTGGGTATGAATGCCAGTATTTTCAGGTCTTTAAACAAAACTATGGCTACTTGTTAATATACAGTAGTGGGTATGAAGGCCAATATTTTAAGGTTTTTAAACAAAACGGGGGCTATTTGTTAATACATGTATGTAGTAGTGGGTATGCATGCCAATATTTTCAGGTCTTTAAACAAACCTATGGCTACTTGTTAATAGACAGTAGTGGGTATGAATGCCAATATTTTCAGGTCTTTAAACAAACCTATGGCTACTTGCTAATAGACAGTAGTGGGTATGAATGCCAATATTTTCAGGTCTTTAAACAAACCTTTGGCTACTTGTTAATAGACAGTAGTGGGTATGAATGCCAATATTTTTAGGTCTTTAAACAACACTAGGGCTGGCTACTTGTTCATATACAGTAGTGGGTATGAATGCCAATGTTTTCAGGCTGTAAACAAAACTAGGGCTATTTGCTAATATGCAGTAGTGGATATGAATGCTTGTATTTTCAGATGTCTGTTAACAAAACTCAAGCTACTTGTTAATATACAGTACAGTGTATGAATGCTTGTATTTTGACATGTCTAAAAAAGCTAGAGCTACATGTTAATATAGGTAGTGGGTATCTTGGTTGTTATTTTAGTTATAATGCCAATTTTCAGCACACAATAGGCAATATATGACAGCCAGTATATTTAGTGGAAGAAGAACCCAGGAAAACCCCTGTAAGAACCACCGTCCCACAGAAATTACTGGCACGCTTTCTCTCATATCCACATTGGCTGAACTTGAGACTCAAAGCCATGCTGACAGAAATTAGATGGCAGTAATCAGTAAAGGCTAGCACTTTAGAACACTCTTCCACCTGGGCCCTAATAGTGGGTACGAATACACCATCAACTAATGCTATGGGTGTGTTCCCAAGCGTGGTCGCATATCATGTAACTCAAAATTTTTGGTTTCACTGCCTTTAATTTTTATTGAAAATATGTAATTCAATTAACTTTAATATAATTTGAGCTGTTTATGAATCCTATTTTTTGTTTTGGACAAATTATTTCATTCTTTTTAGTTTTCACAAAAAAAATTAAATTTAATAATTAATATGGAATCGCATTAACATGAAATTTGTGTAAGTTGAAATCATGTGAGTTGGTGGATTGTCACATGCTGTAAACAAAGTTAGAGCTACTTGTTAATATCCAGTAGGAGGTATGAATGCTTGTGTTGTCACAAATCAGTAACAAAACTTGAGCTACTTATAAGGTTTTCTATGGCAAATTCCCATGGTTTTAATTATGCACCCCACTCCATTTTCCATGAGATGTGAAGGTCGTTAGGTAAGATTAATAGAGATATAATTTAGATGGAGTCAGAACCAACATTCATAGGTTTGATCCCACACAGCAGACAATATTATATTTTTGTCTCATCCTTTATTGACAGTTAGTTTCCAGATCAACAGTAGCAGTAAATGAGAATGACCATTGATTCTCACAGACCTTCATGGCGACAGGCAAATAAAAATGGCCATGTCTTCCATACTACTCAGTATTGTAATAGTTTTGTGCAAGTCATTCTGCTCAAACCAACCATCTGGGCTTAAGGTATGGTTCAACTCAGGACGTTTTCTACCAAGTTCTTCACATAAACCTTCCAACCATTCCATCTGTTACCTTAAGTTCTGCAAAAAGTCATAACTTTCTCTGCTGAGATGATTCTCATTGCCACACTGTAGTCCCAGCTATCATGGTTCATTGATCTTCTAGATTTGTTCTTTGATTGACCCAGGTCTCTACTTCACAGGAGGGATCTTCTTTTGCAAAGTCGGGGATCCCTCCACAACATCCATACATTCTCCACATTCATGCCTGGCTATTCTCTAGTGTTCTCTCTGCCAGAACAAGTTTTCAGGCCAGGTTGACAATTGCATCACTCAGGTCAGGAGAGTTTTTACATCCAAGGTCTATGATGTCTGGTGGAGGATCATCCGTAATTGAAGCTGTATGAAACAGGTTGATCCTAGCTGTCCTTCTGTAACTTCTGTTGCTGATTTTCTTTTGTTCCTGTTTGAGAACAAAAGATGTTCAGTATCCACTATCAAGGACTATAGTGCTGCCATTTGCAACACATTTTAATTCTCTCAGTTCAGCAATTAGTTCAGATTCACACTTTGCTGATCTCATTAAGTATTTTGAGCCGCCAAGACCTATCTCCCACTCTTATGCCCAGATGGTCCTCAGCCAAAACTCTCCATGAACAACTGAGTGAAGCTTCCTTTCAGGACCTCACACTGAAAACTGCATTTACTCACCATGGCATCTGCAAGAAGACTGAGCAAGAGACATACATTGTCTATCTACACTAGCTGTTTCCAGTTTAATGGGAATACAAATACTTTTCTCACCTTTGTGAATTGGGTAGAAAAATGTCAGTTACCTACAGTATCTCCACTACCTATAATAGACATGTGTCCCTAAACTTCAGATTTCGATGACTCAAAAATTCTCCAGTTTGGAAAACCTTTCTGGGCAAACTCTCAACTAGATCTCTTATTGATTCATCACTTTATCATGGTAAATGAGCTCTTGCAAAGGTTTAGCAAGGGTCAAGACAACTGAGTGGGTAGTCCAACAAACCTCCCATTTTGGATTCTGAAACAAGTGTAAATAATTGTGATCTTGATCTCATCTACAGTGGAAACACTGGAATCTCAGGAACAAAAGGCTAATAACCAGGGCCTTGCATGCCGACATGCAGACCTCTTATTAGCAGCGTAAGTTAAGCCACCTGAAGAGGAATCACTTTCACCAATGGCTCTTTATCGTTTGTTGGAAGCAGTGGCAAACATTTTTATGCATGCATTGTCTCTGTCCGTTGACTTATCAGCAGAGCTTCTCTGCTTCTGCAGCGTTGTTTCTCTGAATACTTCCAAGGTCTTAAAGAATACAACCTTCTGTGGCTGCCCGCTCCCCAGGTGGAGACTTGTCTTTGGAGCACTCTGTTCTTTTTGGCGCTTGGCTCTTAGAAATTGGTCAGAAAGCAATATCTTTACCACCCTAAGGGTCTGTTGACTAAATTCTTTAAAGCTGAGCAGTCTCTATCAAAGCAATAATCCCATTTCAGAGCTGCCCCTATAAGAACATGCTGCAAAGGCCCAGGGAGGAATTCCATGGGTCCTCTACCATTTCCTAAGGGACAAAGGTGGACAGCCATAGGGACTTACTCCCACTCTGTAGAGTGTAGTTTTTCCTTTGCTTTCTGTTGGTACCAGACTAAATACTTATTCAGAGGCTTGATGGTAGATGGCTGGGTCCTTTCTATTACAAAACCTGGTTACCAGCTCCAGTTTTGGGACCTCCATCCTTTAGTAAAAGTCTGCAATGTTCTGGTGCACTTAAAGGAAGAGGTTCACTCCCTTCTTCAGAAGGGTGCATTATAGAGGGTGTTAAATGACCAACTTCTGGCCTTATATTCATGGATTTTCAAGGTTTCCAAGAAAGGTGGAAAGTTCCATCTAATTATTTATTTTTCCCCCGAAATAAATTTTGGCTGGAGAAACCATTCAATACGGAGACTGCAGCTTCTGTCAGGAATGCTGTATGACCTGGCAACTGGGAGGTCTCCACTGATATTCAGGATGGGTTTCTTCATCTCTTTCCTTCACACAGTAAGTTCCTCCAGTTTTGCTTGTATATGTAGGCATACATGCCAACCATTATGCTTTTGGCGTAATCATTTTGCTTTTTTCACCAAATTATGTTTTCCGCGAGAATGCATATGATTATGCCATTTTGCTACACTAAAAAATATAACGAAAATAAAACAAAAAAAATTGGTTTTGTTATTTTATTATCATCTATTTAATTCCACTGATATAAATTTGAGAATATTCTTTAAAAGATCACTGTTGTGTAAGAATAGCATAAGAGTACTTTCCTTATTTGCTATCTATAGCAACTTTATATGACCCATTTTTCAAGAAAACAGATGCGTTTCTTCAAAAGTGAACTTCGCCTAACAGGTTCGTTTTATTTTTAAGCTACATAGTGAGCCAGTTAATATTTTTTTTGAAGAAAATGGCACCAGATGTTAAGTGAAATGCTTTATGGTGCAAATTGTTGTTATATGATGGCAAATGTTAGTGCAGATGGATCATTTTAAACTTCAAAACATGTCCGATCAGAAAAAGTGACAAATCAACACCATTGTACAAACTTTAAAAGAAGAATGTGAGAGTAATGTAATATAGCACTCTGAACACCTGATCATGATCATTGCAGAATTCCAGTTCATGATCATTCAGTGAAAGTTACATATGTAGACTAGTTGAAGTGAGTGCTGAATATAAATAATTTTTCAGTGTATTTTGTGTTTGTTTTCTGATTCTAATTGATATGGATTTTACCCTTTGTGACAAGAATTTTGACCAGCTGCATAACCAGGTTAGTCGTATAAATGTATCATACATATTGTAATTCTGGCATGAAATATACAGATTACACTTTTTACCCCCAAATTACGCTTTTTTGCTACTTATAATAGCAATAATTACGCTTATACCTTTTGGGGGGTTGGCATGTATCTGGCGGTCTTTCAATCTTGAGCTCTGCCGTTCAGCCTAAACAACACACCAAGTACTTCAGACGGGTCATAGGAGCAGTTGCAGCCCATTTAAAGTTACTATGTATCCCAATCCTCAAATACTTTGATAATTGGTTGATCTGCAATGGCTGTCTATAGTTCCTCAGACTAGACCTGTTCCACTGCCGGTCCATAGTGAGCAGACTGGGCCTTCTGCCAAATCTTGAACTTGGTGGCGAACTTAGTTTCCTAGGCTGACTGCACTTACGTCCTCTCCAGTTTCTATTTTTGTGGTTGGAAACTGCACAGGAACCCACTGAATGCTCTGATTTCTCTCAGTTGAGTTTCCACCATCAACTGATTTGGCAGGCAAATTGGGGCTGATTTCAAGCATCTCCATTACCCCCTCTCACCCCCACATGTTCACAGGTACGTCATGTTCAGGTGGGATGCCCATCTAGAGCTGGAAGGACAGATTTTTCATGGTTGTGGGAGTAGTATGCTTTTCACATCAAAAATCTGGAAATGATGGCAGTGTCCTTTGCTCTCCAGGTCAGGGGGTGTGTCCACCAAATAAGAGGTCACTGCATGATGGTCTTCCCCGACATCACATCCATGGTGGCTCACCGCAGGCGACAAAGATGTATCTTCTTAAAGTATGGAGGTTTGGAACCTCCTTTTCTGGGCCACTTAGGGAAGGAAGATTACCATATTCCTGGCAAAAAGAATATTTTTGCGGACAGTCAAAAAAGATAGTTCTCACAGAATGGTTGGTTTTCCATTTCTGTAGCACACTTCCTATTCTGACTTGAGAGGGGAGACTCCCTTGGTGAAATTGCTTGCCACCAAGAGAAACAAGTTCCCTTTTCCATTTCTCCAGGTGGGACACTTTTAGGCTGAAGTGGGATTATCTGCTTGCTTGCAACCTTCCTACTCTCCAGAATGTTACTCTGAGTGCTGCACAGTCACTCAACTGCTCAGTTCATTTGGTTGCCCCTCTGTGGCACTAGTGGTTGTAGTTCAGAAGTCTTATTTATCTGCTGGTGGACCATCCCAGGACCTTACCTCAGAGGAGGGGCCTCTGAGCTTTTTCTTTCACCACAGCCCAGTCTTTCACCACAGTCCACAGATTCTCCACCTTCATGCGTGGTTCTTCTCAAATGATCTCTCTGCAAAGAGAAGTTTTTCATTCAAATTTGCCAAGTGCATCATCAATACAGGAGATGATCTATGTCAAAGGTGTATGATGCCATTTGGAGAATTTTTGGTGATTGCTGTTGTAGATATATGTCAATCCTAGCTGTCCCTCTTTGTGTGCAGTAGCTCATTTTGTTCTCTACCTTTTTGAAGAGAAACAATGTGTGGTTTCTCTATTAAGGGCTACTGTGTAGTTTTTTCCAGCATTCTCAAAGTTTTGAAAGGCCCTGCCATTGGAACAGATTTCCAGGTATTACAGGCTGCAACACGCAGTGTCTTCCCATGAATGCCTAAATGGAATCTTTTGTCTTGTGGTCTTTTAATATACCCCACTATCAACCTTAGGGGGAAGCATCCTTTGAGATCCTTGTCCTCAAAATGGTCTTCTAGCTCACCTTGTCCATACTGCTTGGCTGTATCAAGTTCAATGGGAATTATGAGTTGGTTTCTCTCCTTTGCCAACTGTTTTTTGTTTCCAAGCGAAAAACCACCTTCTATCAATCCACTCCTGTATCAGTGCTAGGGACGATCATTATAAACTATTATGTTCAGCTAGGGCTTTACATTTTTATTTGGCAGCCTCCTATGCGAGAAGGAAGTGTAGGAGGCATCTAAAGGTTCAATTGATATTTCAGCTTCTACCATTTCTAAGATCAATTGCATTAACTGTCAAGAGAGTTTTCTTATTGGGACCTGTCTTTCATGAAAATGAAAGTCCATGATGTTCAAGCCATTGCTGCCTTATGGACCTATCTAACTCATTCATCTTTGGAGTATGTGATATAGCCACATTTTTGCACTCTCACACTACTTTCTTCTCCTTTTATCTTTGCTCATTAGCCCATCAAACCAAAGGCATCTTTTTGCTGGGCCCAGTCGTTGTCACTCATATTGTGGCCCAGGTATGACAGTATCATACTCTTTGATGATTTTGAGTGTTCCTTTCATTTGTGTTTTATTCACCAGTTGTGGGGTCATCAGCTTCTCACCAAAATGACATTCAGCACCATGCAGTAGCAAGAGGTATGGTATTACTGATACAAGAATGCATTTTTGGTGGTGGAGGTGGTGGTGGTGGTGGGGTAAAAGTAATTTTAATGATGTAATACTTACCTGTTGCTATTGCCAGATTCCCTCCCTCCACCCTACACTTATGTCCCACTAAGTTGGACTGCTCCCTAGAAAAGAATGAGTATATATGACCATCAATGTGAAGGGTTTGCCAGGAGTGATCTAGGGCTCTGGAATCATCTGTATTACCTGAATGGGAGGATGAATACTTGTCATAAAATTGTGGAATTTTTGACCTGGAAAAGTACCAGCAATGCAGTAGCAACAGGTAAATACTACATCATTAGGATTAGCATACCCCAAAACTAAATTTTCCTCGGTAAAGCAACTACCTTATACCACTTCCATATGGTTTTAGTAAATTCAGTGTTTTTTTTTTTTTTTTAATGAGAATTCACTTGTCAGCGTAACTGCCCAATGATCTAACAAGAAATGGGGAAGGTCAGAAGGAAAATCTGGCTGATATTGACAAAAGCCATCCAGATTTTATGAGCTTTGAAGTCAGTCAATGGAATATGACCAGATTTGACAGAATGCATCTTAGCATCCAGGACTTCGAAGTTTGTGCAAATGAGGTCGATCTGCCATCTGGTAGAACTGTGAATACGAAGCTAACTGCTCAAGTATTACAGGTCTGCCCTGGTCCTCTTGTTAATATGAAGAAAAGCACATGTAACTATTTTTCTGCACCTTAGGTAAGTTTGTATCTTGTTATAAAACTTGAATTGCTTGAGATGCAGATTTTTCATCATAGTTCCAGTACTTAACTATCTAGATGCTATAGGGACAAATGTGGAAAATCAGTACATAAAACTGGTTGTTATTCTAGCTTATTCTGGGTCAGTTCACAGGTAGTTGTGGTAAGTCTGTTGTGTATGATTTCTTTCAATCGTTTGCAGCTCTGTAACAAGTTGCTACAAAAAATTACTGCACTCAACTTTGTTGACATCATGCATTCCTGTAAAGATCAGTTTCCTCCTGATATTTGCAGATAATCTGATTAAAGTACACATGCGTGATAGAGGATTAATGTTTTTACTGTCTGAATCATATTGATGTTATAAAGGGTAGTGGTGAAAACTGTTTGAAAGTTTATGAAATACCTTCATATGGACTCCTAACAGTTTGGTATAGTATTAGAGTTTTTTCTCTTTTATGAGGCACATTGGTATTTGGGTTTAGGAGATTTGCTTATGTGCTTTTGGTTTTATTTACTAACTCCAACATTACCAGCCATCTCATTATTTTTCAATAAGACAGCTCAGAATTAAAAGTACAAGATTCGGTCAATGCAACCAATATAACAAAAAATGTTAAGTGCTGTAAAATGGCTACAATGTTAAATTGTAAAATTAGAAGGTTTTTAAGCCAGCAGCAAAAGAGAATGCTGCACTGCATCGTTTTTTTCCTGAATAAATGTGTAATCAAGCTTTATATCTGGCCATCAACTTTTTTTTGCAATGGAGTATATGCAACATTGCTAAAATAAAACAAAACTGCAGCATTAGATGGCTGACTTTCTGAGTGAAGGGTCATTTTAAATAGGGTAAATTAATAATCATACAGAGTTGCATCTTAGGCCATCAATGCAGAATGTGTTGTAGAACTGAAAATTTAAGAAGGAAATTGCTCCAACCTACTTTGGAAAAAAGGGAATTGGCTAAATATAGGAATGTTTAACAATAAAAATAAAAATAAAGATACAGCTAGTACATACAATACATGATTCTTGTATATTCAGTTGATTTTTCTGTGCTTTTTTCCCCATTGTAATAATTTAAAACCCCTCCATGCCTGTGGCATTATGACCATTCTCTTTTACCAAATATGAATTGTATTGCTAATAATAGTAACAAACTTGATCATATTCCTAAAATTAGTAACAAAGTATAGATCCTTTGGTCTTTCATGTCTGTTTATATATCAAGGGAGGTACCTCAAATTTTAGACAACTGACTTTAAATGATAATAGTTTTCTCCCTTGAATATTGTCCCACAGATATCTGAAACCATAGTAGAAAATGTTGTTTGAAGGTAATCACAATAATTCCTCAAATAATGTTTCAGAACTGAATATAAATTCTCTAGTGACGTATAAGGTCAATAAATTTTATATAAATCTTATACAGATTATTTAGAAAGGGTCATGAATTGCAGTATCTTTGGAGTTACATTATTCCATCTGATTATATATGTTAGTTTTGCTTCAGCAACTGAAACCATAATTTTCCAAATACTTTGATTTATTAATCATGATCTATTCAAAGTCTTACAAATATGAAAGTCACATGGTTGTCTGTTGGGCTAACAGGTGACTTAGAAGTTGGTAGCCCAGCTTAAATTTGCACAGAACTAGTACCTAGCTATAAAAGTGCTAGCCTTACTCAATCCTTATTTTCTTTGATCGAATCTTTAGTAATTATTTTTCTTTGGCTGAGCTACCAAAGAGCAGCATATCATACTGGTTGTTCTCTTTGATGGTAATTATTGTTCAGTTGCAGTTTTGTATTGTATTGTACTCAATACAATAATTAAATTAAAAGGACATGTGACTATGCACATAGCACTCTACAATTGAGTAGACATGGCACAGCAGCTCGAAAAGATTGCAGATGTCTGACATACATACTGGTAGATGTTGTTCTTTCTTCGCTCATTGATATACAGTTGTGACAATAACTGGGCAATATTCAGGAAACTTAATAATTTTCATTAGTGCATAAATTATTCAGACACAGAGGCTGTGACCATACTTACCAGAAAGAGACAGAAAATGAATAAGCACCCAGGCTTCAGTAAAGTTTTGTTAACTTCATAGTGGGAGGAATAAAATCTTAGTCCTGAAGAGTGGAATCATCCAAATGTTTGTTTATAGAACAGACAAATGTGAGGAAAATATATATCACAACCTTTGTATAAAATAGTCAAATTATGGAGTAACTTTTTTTCTTCAGAGTATATGTGGTACTCCGTTGGTTAAATTTTGTGGAGCACCATATTCCCATGGTCTCAAACTTAACTGCAGAATAGATGCAAGAATTTCTCCAGTGCAGATGAATTGGAGTTGAAATAATTATGCTTCTATCATGTCTGTTTTATTTTTTTAAATTGTCACACAGTTGTTAATAAAATTCTGAATTTTCGATTTGGTCATTTTTAAGACAATTGTTTTATTGTCAAGTTCATGTTATGTTAGTGGGAAATGAAACAAAGCAGTCACTTTTTCAATGAAGGCAGCAACAGTTTATTTTGATTTTGGTTGTAATTTTTCATTTACTATTATATCTGCTGATACCCACAATAGGTTCTCATTATATTTGGCTTAGACAATTATGAAGCTAACACAGTTCATTCTGTGAAATGCTCACCCACCCTATTGACTTTGGTGTCAAGGTAATGTAGAAGTTATGCATTTAGGTTTTGGTTCAAGTTGTTTCTTTTGCTAATATTTTATATACCTTCAAACTGACTTTATTTATACAGTGACAGTGTAACCAATGGTCTGTAACCTTCACCAGCTATATGTTCGATCCAGAATCGAACACAAAATCTGCTCACTATGCTACATTTCATTGACTGGCTCCTTTCCAATATACCTATCTAATCTCACCAGTGTGTGCTTTCCATCTAGAAACTTAAGCTCCTATTCTGACACTCATATTCTCATTGTTCCCACTATGAAAAAAATATTCATTTGCCTACCAAGGCCCAGCTCCATGGAATGAATTACCCATAGATCATGACACAAGGACAGTGTCCTCATTCAGGAGTGCTCTTAAAACTCACCTATTTGGATTACAAGAACAGACTTCAAGACTAAACAATGTCTTCTTCCTTAATGATTTTGTTTTGTAACTTCATGGTGTTTGTTTCTGTCATCTTGTCATTGAATATGTTTTTATGTGTTATCTAATATTGCATAGCACTTATAACTTATAAAGATTAGGCACTATACAAAGTCCACATTATTAGAGATGTCAGAATTTTAGAAAAAGTCAACCGGGCACTCGACAATCCTAATGATTGATTACCTGGGTACCCGATCAAAGGGAAATTATATTAAATGTGAACCTGAACTTCGTTGTTGTAAGTTCATAAATGCCAACCCCCTGAGAGGTATAAATGTAATTATTACTAATATGAGTGGCAAAAAAGATGCAATCTGGGCATAAAAAGAATGATCTTTATATTACATGCCATAATTACAGAAAACTGTATGAAAAACATACATTTATTTCTGCTACTTACCTGGACCTGCAGTTAGTTAAAATTATTGTTACAAATCGGCTGAATCCATGTGGATTAGGATAAGAATACAGACACAAAGCAAAATGATAAATTATATATAGACAACATTCTCTTAAATTACTCTTCATCAAATGTTTAACTTTCGCTCAAAGGTCAAAAGTCAAGTCCACAAATTCTGAATGCTGTATTATATCACTGTAGAATTCCTCCTTCAAAATTTGTAAAGCACTATTGATTTGTCCTTTTCCTGATGCAACATGTAATTCAGTTTAACAAAATCCTTCTCCTCTAACATTTTCCAGTCATATAACATCCATGAGTCACATCGATAAAGCCCGTTTCACAAGATAATATTTGGCACCATGTTTTTTCAATATAGACTGGTCTGCTACATGTGTTATGTATAAAACTGTTGTTAATCTGTGATGTGTGGTTTCATATTCAAGAAACCCGCCTGTTTTCTTCAAAACATGTCATGTACAGTTACCATGAATAGAAAAGAAGGAAACTGTTCGAGTACATAGAAGGAGCCCCGAGTGGTCTATAGCGCTCACTGTTATGGATCATTGCCATCTCACCTCTGTCTGCGTGTGTTCGAGTCTCGGTTTTAACCAATGTGTGTATGTGAGAAAGCATGCTAGTAGGTTCTCGTGGGTCGGTGGTTCTTTCCGGGGGTTTCCCAGGTTCTTCATCCACCATTTATACTGATCGCCATGTATAGCTTATCTTGTGCTGAAAAATGGCATTAAACCCTACAACAACAACGAGTACATAGATAAATGGTTGCACACGTCGACAAGATTAAGATGATCAGCAGACAGAGGTTTATGATGGATCAGGGTCATGTGACATGAGCCTTGAAATGTACTCGTTATTTTGTGTCTCACTCACTCCTGACATTGCCAGATATAATCGTTGATCAGAAGTCGGTAACATTGTTTTGTTTTTTTGTTTACATGAACTAAACTGGTACCCTATAGCCACTTTTATTACCTGGGTAATTATGAATGAGCGAGTACCCAAGTACCCAGTTACCTGTTGACACCTTTATACATTATTATTATTATTATTATTATCTAAGCACACAGCTAACCAAATTGGCTACTCCTATGTGCTTGAATACTCACCCTGGATTAGTCTAAAGTGTACTTTATCAAGTAAAATAAGGAAAATGAATTTTGTCAGGCTGGGCAATACCAGCCTCTTAAAGTGCAATTAACAAATTACAAAATATGTAAAAGGTAAAAAGAAGCTACAGTTCTTTATCTTTTTGTTTTTAGAATTTACAGTAAGTGGAATGAATTGCCCATAGATCTAATCACAAGGACACTGATCTCATAACCAACCAAGTCATTTAGCTGAAGAAAAGGATGGATGCACCAAAGAAATGGTGTCAGTGGTAGGAGGGTAATAAAAGTGGGCGCAAAACTATGTGCTTTATTGGCAGTTACCATCTTAAATCAATGAATATTAAATGAGAAATACACATGTGGTGAAAGCATAGAGATTGCATTTCCTTTATTTAGAGAACCATGCATTGGTCATTGGTAGGTACATCTGTATACATGTCTAAGGTTACAGTATTAACACTGCATACTGACTAGGTGATTTCATGGCATGTATGAGAGTGAATCCATAATAATTATATTGAATACATGCATACAGTATTTATTAATATTTCACTATCATTCAGTGTATGAATTCAGTGCAAAAAAATAGTAACAAAATTATGTAAGGAAAGATGAAGCACATTTACGGTTTGATATGTATGCATGTGTATGTCCCAGGGTCAATAAACAGTGTCTGTATAAATTTCATACTGCTAGAATTTCTTTGCTGCAAATCAGAATACTTTATTGTTTTTGAAAAACTGATTGATATACAGCTGCTCTTCCATCCACATATGGTTGACTCCAGAACACCTAAATCTTTAGCAAATTGTGTTTAAGACCATACTTAATCCTGTCCAGGACTTCAAGCTTCTCTTTAATAGTCAAAGTTTTGCGTTTCTGTGTAAAGCAATCCATCGTAAATTCCCACTAATTAAATCTTTGATATCTATTTCTTTGAATGACTACAGCAAGAACAATTGTTAATCAACAATGGGGTAATTCTAATGTGGAATGGGCAACATTGGGTAATTTTTATATGGAATGGACATTATTCACTGGTCAACTGATTGCTTGGTGATTTTCTAATGACAACACCAGATAAAGTGCATGTGGTGGTGGCTTTGTTTTTATTGATGTTTTATAACTCATTGCCCCATAATTTGAACAATGTTGAACTGTGACATTGACTCAGATGATTAGCAATTACTTGTATTTATTGACTTATAAATTCAGGTGAGAATCATCCTATCAACCACCGCAATTTTGGTGCTTGGTTGGGTATGGAGTTTAATGAACAAAAATGTTGCCTGTTGTTCATTCAACAATTGTATACAGAATGCATTGAAAGACAAACACAACGAAGACTTAATGCATTTAATGTTTATGGATAAATTTTAGTAAGATTCACACTTAGGAGCTGACAACTTTCAAAATAAGCTAAGATCAGAGTGAAGTGATTGACTACTGACACATCATAAGACACTTTTCTTCAAAAATACAGCACATCTTGCCAAATTATTATATCACTTGTGTTTATTTTGGCACTAAACTTTAGGAAATTGGTGAAATTATTGTAAATTTTCAGGAGCCATACCATGATTGTTTTATAATTCCTATGTGATCTCTTTCCCAAAATGATAATGAACTTTTTGCATATTATTTTTCAGCAAGGTTTCACTGTCCATAGAATGAATCATTATGGACATGGAGAATTTATTCAGTGACATGCATGCTTTCCCCATTGATCTTGGGGTTAAAATCAGTCACAGAAAACTAGAATTAAGGGGTTGGAATGTTTTCATTTGCTTATATTTCCTAAACCTCTTGTTGGCTTTTCTTGATATTGGGATGAGCCATTACAGAACTAAGACAGTTCATTAAGTGACATGCACACTTGTCCCTTTGACCTTGTCGCGAAGGTCACAGTCAATTAAAATTCTCATTAAGTTTTGGTTCAAGTTTTTCATTTGCTTATGTTTACTAAACCATTTGATGTAGTGTTTTTACATCTGGGATGAATCATTATGAAGCTCAGTACAGTAATTCATTCTGTGATATTCTCACTCTGAAGATAAAGTCCACAATGTCATCTATTTTCAATCCACTTGTTTCCCATTATCTGTAAACTTGTAGTAACTATATTTCTATCAGACCATCAGATATTATCACTTTCAGCCTTCATCAGAGGTTCCTCTTAAGCAAAACGTTGCATATTATTGACACAGAAATCAAACAAAGATAAATAAATCAGCAGCAAGAGTTTAAAGTCTTTCTCAGCTTTGCTGCTCATTACATTGAAGGGTCACAGTTGATGTCTGTCCAGATTAGCCTAGGTTGGCTGCCTAGGTGCGAGTCACTTAGCTCACATTTCCTTTGCATGACATATCCAATAGTCTTGTAAATGCCCATGAAAAAAAAGATAGCCAACCAACTAATCATCACTATATACTTGAATTGCAATTCTTTAAATTCTGGTTTGGAGGATAATTTTTTTGACTGATTGTCAGTAAAACAAAAGCATTGTAATCAGATGGTTTATTGATAAAGTTTTATAATGGATTTTAGTATTAAAAGATAAAAGATGATAAGAAATTGTATAAAGTTAATAAATTGATGACATTTAATATAAATCAAGTTGACAGGCATTGCCAACAAATTTGTGTCTCAGTAAAGTTTGTGTTGGTCTCCATGTCAGTATCAAACCTTTTGTAGCCATTATAGGAAACATAAATGAACTAAAGCTTGTAGCAAGAACTAAACTTATAAACTAATGGTGCCAAATTTATCATTTTGGTTGCAGTAGTTAATTCCTTAAGATAGTGAGTGATTTTAAATACCATGACTGCTTTGTCAACAGCACATGGCAAAGACTGTCATTTGCACTGATAAACACAGCAGTGAAAGTTGCAACATGCTGGAGCACTAATGATTTTGTTGAGATAGAGGAAAAAAATACAGACCAAACAGAAATCAGATGTACATTTTATTAATCTTGCAAAATATTTTTTTATGTATCACTGAAAAGTTTAAAGAACACTCCACAGATTAGCCATAAGTAACCACTCCTTTGTGTGATTAAAGCAAGAAATAACACTGATCTACACCTGGGTGTTGATGTGATGTTAGCACTTATCAGCTGGAGACAACTAATCTGTTAATTTGCTGGTGTCATCTGGTGAAGAACCATTCAGTCATCAAAAGTTGTCAAAATGAAGTCACTGTAGCTACCAAGTAAGCATTTACTGGTAATTGGATTCACATGAAGTGTTTGCAGGCATTGCCATGACAATTGATTGATTCATTTAAAATTTCACATTGAATAGATCAGGGTATGTAACATTTATAACAATTACTTTGAAACAAATAAAATTAAAACACAAATTTCACTTGACAATACTTTTTTAATTTTATTTATGTATTGTTGGTAATTGTTAGTATTTACCGAAATATTATCCTGCTAGAGAAATTTCTTCAAAATATATGGATTCTTCTTAAAATTTGTTAATCTCATGATGATGATAAAAAGAGCCATTTATCAAGTTTTTATTTGCTAATTTCAATTGTGATTTTTGATTTGAAGCAATTAGTAGTGTATTTTTGCCTCTTTTCTTTTGTAAGCATGTTTGCAAGTTATCTTGGGGATCTAAAAAATGAGGAGCTGTTTTTATATATATATATATATATATATATATATATATATATATATATATATATATATATATATATAGAGAGAGAGAGAGAGAGAGAGAGAGAGAGAGAGAGAGAGAGAGAGTTGTGGAATTAATTGTAATGTAACTTGATACAGTCATTGCCAGTTATAGTTTTTACTGCAATATTCCACGTAATGTAAAAAAAAATTTTAAAAAATTGCCATTACGTTGCAGGGTTTTAGCCACAACAAATTTCCACAATGGTAGAAACCTTTACCTTGTGTGAACCATACACGTGTCTCATTGACAGCAATGAAAAGAGAATTAAAATTATGCCATTTGGATACATCTAAATAATTAAAAGCTAACTTAATTTCCTGCATGTTGTGTTTGGCACTGATCCATATTACAAATCTTAGAAAGCTGTGTGAAAAATGGCATTGAAACATGAAATTATAAAAAAAGTTTTCAGAACCTTGAGGTTCATGTGAGGTGTGGTCAGTCATACAGATGGAGCCATGGACAGATACAAAAGAGATCACTGTCAAGCTTACACCAAGACATGCTTGACAATGATAGTATTATGCCTTCTCTGCAGTGTTGGGAAACATTAGGTTTGTGCTGGTCATCTGTCACCCATCCTTGGAAGCAAGATAGAAACTTTTGAGGAAGACCAGAGCAAAGTTTGATACTTAGAAACCTGTAGTGTTTCTCAAGACCAGATTTAAGTCTAAATACTGTGTTGTTATTTGTCAGTGTTTTTTTGTTTCTACATTTGTGAATGCTACAAAGTCCCCACTTTGTTGGGGGTGGGTTGTTTCGTTGGTGGAATTGATTGATGGATTGTACCTTCTTACAAGGTGTCTGCTTTATTGGGTTATCGTTGTCTAGAGGGTGATTGCCTTCGGTGTTATTGCCCGGATCGAGTAAATATTAATATAAAGTGTGAAACTTATAGGTGGAATAGATAGAGATCTGAGCAGATATATAAAACAGAATGACACGAGCCCCCGCACATGAAAAAACAACAATTTAATCAATTGCATAACAACTGTGATAATACATTACATTAGGAAGATACACTTCTTTTGAAATAAATCATTCACCGAATTTCAAACACAAATATACTTATATAAATAGCCGATCTGTTTTAACTGATAGAATTGGTTCATCATAGAATCGAGTGAACAATCGAAGTCATTGCCTTGTACAACTTCATAACCTGTTTATTTCCAGTTCATACCAACTTCACTGTGGCTGTTCTTCTTGGTCCTTTCCACTTTTCTTTTCTCTTCTCCAAACTCTCTATTTTCTTGCCTCTTTCGACCCACGAACTTTGTGTGGGTAGGTGGATACGTAAGTATGTAGATACTTGGATAGGTAGGTACGTGGATACATCCTGTGGAGCTATTTCACCTTCCAAAATAAACAGATTAGCAAGCTAAATCTTCTGTCAGATATCCTACTGGGAATGGATCATTACTCCCCTCTCGTTATGTCAGATGTCGTTCTGTCGGAATTCAAACCGATACCAAAGGCTATCTGGTCAAACTAAACATGGCAGACCATAAACAAACTTAGTTTCGTAAGATTAATGTACTTCCTAATAACTATTTCAACCTGACTCACATTATTATCCCACAAGACAACAGTTCCGTTCTCGTCTCAATTACACGAATGAATGAAATTCATTACATGGCTTAACTACGTTATTTCTAGTGAATACACACATTCAAGTCTTTAGCATATATGAAATTTCACTTCATGGTTTAACAACATTAATTTCAGTCAGTATGCACTCAGGTCTTTATCATACGTGAAATCATCTAAGGTCAGTGAATTCACACGGATTCTCTTAACTCATATCAACTAAGGTAAGGCATGAAATTCTTAGATACATATTTTCCTATAACAATCAAGACAACACATTCAAACAATTCGTCAAACTTATATAAAGAATATCATTGTACGGATTCAGATAGATGAACTCACACAGTTGTATTCATATCAAGAAAATTGATCTTTGAATTTAAACAAATAAATTCAAGCAAATATAAGCAAATAAATCAAACAAATTGCTATATTGATGTCAACGAATTACATGAGATTGGCGCAAATACCTTGTGCTTTCAGGCTTTGCTCGCTTCTACCCCAGAATTGTGTCCGTCGACTTTCCAGACATCCGATCCCTAGGATAATTATTTGCGAGTGAATTTCTTCTAAATTCAAACTATGAGTCTCCTACATTTGTTTTCTCTTGCAGAAAAACGTAGACTGACTAAAATTTTGCAATGGGACATATTAAAACCAAGAAATCTCATGTGGGAACCATGCCCCTTATTTAGCGTAAACACTCTGGATTAAATATATCTCCCACCTTTTATAACTAGGTGCCAAAATTGTAGTCTGCTTGACCTCGAGATTCCCAAATAACTGATCCTGGACAATTTCAAAATCTGACATTTTCCGATACAAGATCGAAGTTAACCTTTTCCTTCTAGTCTGTTTGACTGTTAAATAAATGAATGCTTAATTAAGAATCACTTCTGTCATGACTCAGCCATTAAAAATCCGTGCATTATGGTGATTTAACACACACCGGTCCCCATAAACCTAATTAATCGTTCACCTGCCCAAATTAATGTGCTCTTTGTAGATCGACAGAAATTTGCACCCTTACAGTGAACCTTTTGGACTTGCACTTTAGTTTGGAATACATCTTGTTAACATGTGTAGGAAAAAGATTACTATGACACAGAAATGAAAATTGGCATGATTGTATTATTATGTAGTAGGTAAGTGAGATTTTCAGGCCATTATAGCAGTTTTTCTTTAAGAAAATTACCAATTTTTTAAAAAACTTTTTTATGAAAGCTGTTTAAGCATGATTAAACAAACATCACTTGAGGTAGACAAAAAAAGTTTGATGGCATATTTATGTTAATATGTATATGAGCTGATTTGATTTGTCCATTTTATGCACCTACTCTAAGGCTCAAGCATATTGTGTTATAATGTTACCCATCTGTTACCAAATTGGCTTCCACAAAATCACTTGACCTGCCCACCATCTATGGTTACTATACTTTGTGAATGGCTTGCACCTGTGTGCTATCATCAGAGAAGGACATTAATTGTCATAGGTGGGAGATTTTTTGCTTGATAAAACAAATTGCTTTTAGCAGTTATGTGTTACTTGTGTGTTGAGTGGACACCTGGTCAGTTTAGACTCGATATCTTTCTTATGATCATTCATCAAGATTAAATGACTGATGTAATAGCTTTCAGTGTGCTTTTCTTATAGAGATGTACAACACAAATGTCTAGAAAAATCAATGATCTAGCAAAGAAAGCTCTTATGATTTATTCAGGTAATGAGACCTCTGCTAGTAAAGTTACTTATCATCTATTTTTTATACTTGTTCAAGATGATAAGATTTCTGAATTGCAAAGAAATTCTTTCAGTTTTTATTAGCAAGCATGTTCTTGTGACTGTGGCCACAGGGGATGGGGCATTATGGATACTTCATTAGAAGTCCTGGAGGATACTGTACATAATTTCACTCAACTTTGCTGCCACCCACCTCCTGCTTTTGTTGCCAAGGTCAACATGAATACATTTCTTTCTGATGCTGGAAAGGAGTAACTATGGTCTTTGGTGTGAAAGAAAAGTCATGGTTGCCCAAGTGATAGATTAATAAGTAAATGCCAAGAGAACTGCATTATTATGGCTTCCTTTTCACTGAAAATGTATTGTAAAACTGTGTTCCAAAACAGCATTTACTTCCACCATGTAGCTGAATTTGGAATGAGACACTTGTTCCATATGGAACAGGCTACAGTGCATTTTCAAAGAGGCTGGCAAGATGCACATGGTTATTCTCCAAAAAATGTTCAGAGATCATCCACATTCTTGAACATGATAGTGGACCAGTCCTAAAATTTTCTTTTACATATTTGCTCAACTTAAGAGCTTATGTGTTGGACTGTTTTCTGTTGTCTATCAGGCTGTTAGCACAAGTTTATCAGTACTCCTCCAAAACTACTTGAAGAATTGCCATGAAACATTTACACACACATTCATCCCATGGTCTAATTGGTCCTAAAAAGGAAATGGTGCTGCTCAATCAAATATTATCTTGAAAATCTTATTATTGCTACTTATCTGGAATGAATTGCATATCAACATCGGCTTGTCATGAAAATATTTAATATCAACTTCTGTTGGTCCGAAAAGGGAAATGTTGCCAATCTGACCATTATAGTCATAGGGACAGACATCTTGCAACTCTCATTGCTACTTCTCCTGAATGGATGCTCATATCAACATTGGGTTTTCACTTGTATTTGTCTTACGATCTGTCTAGTCAGTCCCAAGTGCCCTCAATGAAAATGATAACTGATCTGATGTCCAGTATGGTCTTCATAGCGACCAGCTTGAAAGTGTTGTTATTACTACTTTTCCTGAATAGAAACTTGTAACTTGTAATGAAAATGGTGTCAATCTGACATTCTTTATGGCCACCACAACAGCTCATTTGAAAATCTTTTTATCACTGAAGAATATCAGACATACTTTCAACAGCAGCATTTAAAAGTAAAATTGGTCTTGAATTCCTCAAAATTTTCTTTGGCCAATGGAGATCATTTGAGGGACTCTTTCTTAAAGATTTAGATTCTAATTGCTCCCTTGATGGACATAAATTTTATTGATGAATCAGGTGGCATGATGGCATGATTCCAATTAAATATGTAAGAAATATATTTTCATTAATTTAGAATTTTCAGTAACGATGGGAAATTATCACATAAAACCATATTTGCCAGACATGACCAACAAATGAGCTCAAATGACCAGTTGCTCATTGGTGTCAGTTTTCAGACTTCATGTGCCCATAAGTAATAATTTATATTATTTGGTTATTCCTCATTTTCCCAATTGTTTAAACACTGTGGCAACAGACAAAAGAGGCATGACTTGAATGATTCCTACAAGGTTTGATACTGTACCAGATCACAGTCCAAAATTTTAAACAGGCAGGAATAGTTTCTTTAAAATATCTATATATATATATATATAGTTCTGATTCAGCAGTTTTATTCAGAGCATTTCAAAAACCACTTTAATTGATTAATTCTGCTCTGGGATACTGCTGTTTGGTTCTGTGCTTGATTACATTTGGGTAACCAGGAGAAAGATAAACAACAAGATCATTTTTGATAATCTTTTGCTATTCTGACCTCAACACATAAAATACATGTATTTTACACATTTTGACTCTCCTTTCTTCAGATTGTTGAAAAAGTTTTTATTTTAGATTCTCGTTTTTCACATTACCCTGTCATTCAAAACATGTAAATCATTTAGGGTTTTATCTCAGCTTTTGTGTTACATATTGATTTTGTTTCTGTAAGTTATTTCATTCCCTAACAATAGATTTCAGGTCTTGGCTGGACCATCTTGAGTATGTGAAAGCATCCCAGTAGCTTCCTATGGGTCTGTGATTCTTGCCAGGGTCTTTTTGGGGGCTTCCTTCTCCAGATGTACTGTCTGTCGTGTATTTATCATTTGCTGTGAAACTTTTCATTGATGCATCAATATATTGACAATTTTGCCATACTAATGCAATAAGTGAAGAATGGATATAAAACAATACTTACGGTATAGAAGTTATTTTAATCTTCAGCAGTCATGAATAATTATTAATTGTTTTCCATTCTATTCTTTTAAGAGAGACATTGTTGGCACAGGTAATAATTTCTGTCAGCAAAGAAGAAAAACTATTGACAATACACACTCCCCTTCTACAGATTATTAGGACAAGTGACTATCACTCTTGCTTTGAAATCATCTCCCCTTGCCAGTTCAATGCCTTTTTTAATTTCAGCCTCATCTCATATATCCACATAAAGGAGACATTCTAAACTTATTCTCCATGTAAAGTTTAAGTACTTTACTGATCGTTTAATAGACACTTTTACATGAAGCTTCTCAGTTGCTTCCTATCTTTTTAACTTGGATTGAATTTAGAGGCCAACACTTTCAGTGTACCAGACATTAAAGTAAGGTATATTCATTTCTGATTGGTTGTTATTGTTTGTTCAGTCCATGGTAAGTAATAACCACCCATCAGAACTGAATGTAGCTTTTTCACTGGAATTGGCATGGAATTATCAGAGTTTTTCAGTTTGTTAATAATTTGTAAAAGAGGAGTGGCTGTTGTTAATAGTTTTCCATTTTCATGGACAGAAATGAGTGCCAGTGGTGGCAGCATTTGTTTCGTATGTGCAGAAAGTACAGTGTGATGGAATCGTTTGTTAGTTATCCCTGTTTGTGCATCTGGACCTGTTCTGGATAAGATTTTCCTTACATGAGGAAATTGCACTATTTATTCTGAATTGAAGATGACAATTTCATGCCATCCAAATTTAAGTGAAGACATCAAATTGTAAAGATGTTTTTAAAGCATTCATATAATGCAAAACAAGGGCTTGGTGATCAAGACATGTCCTACATCCACTCAAATGGAGCAGCCTGAAATATCACAAAAAGGTTGAATTGCAATCACTGTGATCTAGCTGGTTGTCTTCTTTGTAAAAGTAGTTTTGTTTTCTTGTCATGAGAATGGCTTATGAACAGATGCAAATCTATGTCTGTCTTCAATCTGCATATGGATATATGACCAATATGTTAACACATCTGAAGCATCATCAGATTTATATGTGTGTTGATAATGTTTCATATTGCATGTTGTGTATCGTGATACATATGGATATGTGGCACATGAATATCATTTGACCCATTATATATATATATATATATATATATATATATATATATATATATATATATACATATATATATATATATATATATATATATATATATATATATATATTAAAAGCTTCCTGAAATTTTCCCCAAATGCAACCAGACATTTTGACCTACTTAATAGAAACATATGAATCTACTGCATATGTATATATTTTTAAAAAGTTTTGACCCATCCATCGATCTCATCAGGTGGTAGCAGCAAAAAAATAAGATTATCCCTTTGATTTGCTATTGGTTATAAATGAATGGAGAGTTAGTTGTGCCCGCGAATAATTTTTTTTCTTAAACAAAACGTAATTAAACAGTATTCCTATCACTGATTATGGTTTTGCCACATTTACACTTGGTAAATCATAGTTCATTAGTTTGGTGAAAGTGATATTTTTGTTTTGTTGATACAGATATCTGTTTTGATTTCTTTTCCACTTTCTGGCTGATGTCATTCTATTAAAGTCTTATGTTAACACAAGATTTATTCCCAAAAGTTTAACAGGAATGTCAATACTGCAGTTTTGTTGTGTCCAAATTCTGGTTTAAAAATCCTCACTGGACACTTGACACTGCATGGACCTGTGAAATTTCCATTAAATGAATCAGATTTGGTACTGTCCTTTCATTCTTACTTAGTTTTAATAGCAATAATGCCATACCTGTTGCTATTGCATAGCTGGTACTTTTCGACGAGGAAAATAACCTGCCCTTATGATGAAAATTTGTCATGTCATTAGGGTGAATCAGAAGATTCCAGAACACTTAATCACTTCTGTGACATTCTGCACAATTGCTTCTGCATAGTGCGGGTTTTTCATTCAGTTCTAAGGTGACATGTAATGTCCAGCGTCATTTACACCAAGAAGATTTAGCAGCCATTTCATGGGTCATGAGTGAATTTGCTATTTATTTTGTGTGCTTATTCATCTTCAATGAAACTATCATGAGAGTTTTAGCAATGTGTTCCATAAGATCTTGTACGACTTGGCATTTTTTTTTTATAACTCATTACAAGGCATTAGCATTTCAAAATTGGTTGTCCTTTTTCTAGCTATGGGATGGTATTTTGTTTAAATTTACCTATCCTTGCATAATTGCAATCTTTGGACTTGTCTTTATCCATTTTATTGTTCTTTAGAAATCATTTTATTCACCTGACCTGTATTGTGAATTGTGCTAATTTTTTACATGGTAAGCATGTCGCACACCACTTTTTTGCCTTCATATCTCGTGGTTGGTTATCAGACACATTTCTTTTAAAATTTTGGTTTGGATAGCCTTCCTTGACATTTTTCACTAACTATTATTAGCTATTTGAAACCTACTGTTTTTTGTGCTAATTTATTAGTTCCTAGCTTTGTTTAAGTCTGGTTGACATATTTAGATTACATTTTTCTGTTGTTTTTTTTAGGTTATTGTTGCTTCCTTTTTTGCATTTAATCTTGTTTAAAACATCTATGTAAGGTGAATTTTCATTTAAATTATTATATTGGCATAGACTTAGTATATGCATTACCTTGTGTAAACTATGCATAGAAGTATTTTAAAAAAAAAAAAAAATCTTCAGATTTGTAGGAACAATGTCTGAGTAGGTGTGGTCAAAAGAAATCCCCCAGGATACACCCCCACTTATCATACATATACTATAAAAAGACATATGGTTGTCCCTTGTAGCCTATGGTGGGATGATATTTAGAATCTCACTGAGAGTAGATACACATATAAAGTGAGGAAAAATGTATTCTTGTCTTAGAGTTTTGCAGGGTTTCATTTACCAATTCCCATGGGTCTCAGAGAAGGATTACTCAAGTTTCTCACGAGACTATTAGGGTTAGTGGGCCCAGTCCCAAGGGAGGATATAAATGGATGGAGAGTGAGTTGTGCCTTCTCATTAGGGAGGAGCATCACCCTCCTCAATCTGTGAAGACAGAGTGTGAGTTGCACCTCCCAAGAGGTAGGAATAGTACCCACTAGTTTCCTTTTGGACAGAGTGATTGGCACCCTCCCCTCTGGGAGGAACAGCACCCTGTCTTGTCCAGAAGGGCAGAGAGAGTCCACCTCCTCCCCCCCGACATGAGGAGGGAGCAGCACATTCTACTAGCTCCCAGATTGGTACTATATAAAAGTGAGTCACCCCCTCCATCCAATAAGGGGGAGTAGCATCCATTGAGTCCCTAGGGCCTGTTGTAGGCAACAGAGTCAAGACCCCCTGTAAGAGGAGAGCTGAGTTCCAAGTCTATCAGGTCTATGTAAAATACAGATCTGAGTCGCCAGGGCCCCAATGGTACTGGAATAAAGATAGGACCGATTACCCCCTTCCCCAAGAAATTAGCTTAAGATGACAAATTAGGGAAGGAGATCAGCTCGGCATCCCTCCTTCCCTATTATCCTTCCGAATCCCCATGGAATATGTGTGTCAAACCTTCAGGTTCTAGGGACTCTAAAATTCTTTAAGTTTTAAGAAATATTTGGGGTAAACTTCCCACCAGATCTCTTGTTGCTTCCTCACTCAGTTAAGATTAAATAGCTCTCAAAGGTTTAGCAAAGGCCAGTACTCTGTTAGACAGCAGAAGGGATGGTTTTAATGCCCCCAACATTGTGATCCTTAGTACATGCTACTGGCTATAAGGATCAAACCGTTCTTGGCTTACTAAACTGCCTCCTTTGGATGCTGAAACGGATCAAGTGGGTATTTCTACAGCGACCTGGGCTCACCTACAGTGAAAACTCTGGAAATCTTAGAGCAAAAGGCTAGGTCATTAGTAACTGTACCCTCTCATGCTGACCCCTTTTTAGCAGCCTCATTCAGCCTGCTGAAAGAAGAATATCTGTTGCCAATAGCTCTCCATCATTTGTTGGAAGCAGTGGCAACAACCTCTAGGAATGCTTTGTCATTATCTATGGCCGTATCAGTGGAACTTGTCCACCTCCACAGGGATGTTGCTGTGGATAAAGCAAAATAAAAACCTTGTGAGAGCTGCTTCTTGAGGCAGAGATTCTCCTCAGAGGGCTCATCTCTTCTCAGGCTACTGAGGATTTGATAGACCATTAACACCAGTCTGTTGCATCTGCTCCAGGCTTTTTGAAACCAGCCTTGAAGCAAGGTTATTGTGACCACTCCCGGGGTCCATTAGCTAAATTATTTAAAGCTGCACAGCCACAATTAAAGCAACAGCCCCATTTTCCCTTCTCCCACTCCTAAGGACAATGGTTGACAGCCTTAGGGACTCGTTCCCTCTCCTGCAGAGCATACTGCTTCCTTTGGTTCCAATTCATGCCAGGCTAAGCCTCTTTTCAGAGGTTTGGTCTGGCATAACATTTGATGGCTGGTTCTATTCTGTCATAATAATTTATGGCTTCAAGGATTAGTCTGTGTCCCTCAGGACAGAGTAGACAAGATCCTTTCCCTGTATGAGGTGTTAAGAGTAAACACCATGTTGGCACCTCATCTTGTTCTGCTGGGGATCTTTAATTCTGCAGCAAACTTGACAGTCTCCATTCGTGTCCTCTCCAATTTCACCTTTAGAAGCATGGAAACCACACAGGGACCCCTGGAATCAGACTGCACATGGAACCCATGATTTTTCTGATGTCTCTTTGCCTGGATTTCCACCATGATCATTTGGTAGACAAATCCAGACCTGTTTCTGGCTGGAGGGACTCCATGCACACACACTCCCAAAGACCACTTTTGCCTTGTCACAGATAACTCAGATTCAGGGTGGGGCACTCATCTAGAGCCAGAAGGATGGATTCTTCAGGGTTTTTGGTCCCGGGAAGAATCTGCCCACACACCAACAGGTTGAAAATGAGGGCAGTATTTTTGTGTCCCAAGGGCTGCATCAAACAAATAAGAGGTTGCTGTGTGATGGTTCCTCTGACAACATATCAGTGGTAGCATGCCTCAGGAGACATGGAGGCACAGATGCACTTTCTCTCTATGTGGAGATTTGGATCAAGTTTCACTGGGCTACTTCAGAAGGAATTGCCTTCTGAGTTGGCCACATAATTGACATGAAGAATACTTTGGTGGACAGTCATTGAAGGAAAGTGAAGATAGTCATCATGGAATGGTCACTTTAGCTATCCATAGCAGTCTCCCTGTTCCTCTTTGGGAGGCTTCTTTGGTGGACCTGTTTGCCACCAAGTTAACCAAGAAGCTCCCCACTTTATGTTTCTCCAGTCCCCGACCAGAGGATCTGGGCAACGGACACTTTCAGCCTAAAGGGTGATTTTCTGTTCACTTACACCTTCCCACCTGTCAGGATGATCCCACAGGTCCTACACAGTCAGTCCACCACTAATTCTGATTTCCCCTCAGTGGCCCCAGTGATCGTGGTTCAATGACTTTGATCTGCTGGTGGACCATCCCAGGACCTTGCCTCAGAGGAAGGACATCCTGTCACAGAACAGGGCTCTTTCTTTTACAACAGCCCACAAGATTTTCAACCATCATGCTTGGCTCATCTCGAACAATGTCTCTACAAATGAAAGTTATCAGTTAGTTGCCAGGTACATCATTCAGTCCAGGAGAAGAGCAACTTCTAATTCTGTATGATATGCCAAATGGAGAATCTTTTATGATTGGTGTAGAAGAAATGGTGTAAATCCTTGTTGTCCCTATATGAGCATAATGGTTGATTTTCTTTTCCTTTTAGAAGAAAATCATGGCTTGGTTTCTGCTATTAATGGCTATTTAGCAGCCCTTTCCAATGCTGTCATATTTTTTAAAGGCCTGTCTATTGGGTCAGATTCTTACTTAGCAGACCTGATCAGGTATTTTGAACTACAAAAAGACCAGTGTTTCACTCTCTAATGCCTAAATGGACTCTTACTTGTGTCCTGTGGTCTCTCAATAAACCCCTCTATGAACCTACAAGTGAAGCTTCCTTCGAGAACCCTACCCTCAAGATGGTTTTCTTGCTTTTCTATGCAGGAAACGAAGGAGTAAGCTTCATGCTCTGTCCATAGATTATTTCTTAATAAACCCCCTACGAACCTTTGGTTGAAGCTTCCTTGAAGAACCTTGCCCTCAAGATCATTTGCTTGCTCGCCTTAGTCACCTGGGAAAATGTCGTGGACAGTTTGTGTCGGATATTGGACATGTGGTGTCCATAATTATCCCATGCAACTGTTTGGCCATTATTCTTTCCCAGTTGTTTAAACACACTATAGCTTTAAAGAATGAGAGAAAAGAGGTGTGAAAGTTTATCTCCTTGGTTTATTTAAAACTTGTAGTTAAGCAATTGCCCTGGGTCTGAACACAAGGAGATTTTTAATTATATATTTAGTATAATAAATCAATTTTTGTTTTGTAGCTTTTCCCAAAGAATTATATATGTGCATAAATGGCAGGTTACCAGAAACACAAAATGAAACCCTATTTTGATGTACAAGTTATGATTTTGTATTTGATAAGTTTAAATGATCATGTACACCATTGCATTTAACATGTTTTATTTTGTAAGAAATCAAATAATCAATTTATAGTCAGTATTTCATGGTTTTTATGGTATATAAAAGAAATGAATCTTCATTTTGCCCTCATACTGGTGCAATAACACAAAAAATGCACAAGTTCCTACCACCACAAAATGTAGTGATGTGTATTTTCCACTCTGTAAATTCTTCTGAATGGAAGAAGATATGACAAAGTATGCTTCAAGCTGATCGTGTCATTCTGATTTATATCTTGTGATTGTCGTGCAAAGAAAATTAAAGTAAAACAAAGGAATAAATGCTTAAAGTAAGTGATAGACCTTGATCTGTTAAACTTTAACCTTCATGACCTTGACCTGTTTTAAAACAAAATATTGTACATCATATATATATAACAAAACTGAATACTAAAAACTTTTATGTTTACTTTATACCTCAATATTGTAATTGTTTTATATGTTGCATAGGTGTTAAACCCACAACAACAAAAACAACTCATTGCATGGCAAAATATACCTATCTGACCTCGTACACCCCATCTAGAAACATACATTCCTCTTCCACTACTCACATTCTCATTGTTCCCACTGTTAACTCATTAACCCCTCGAGGTTTTTGTTGTTTTCGCCTGAAATGTGAGTAGGAAACACATTTTGGGGGCTATTCCTGAATACATCCTAATACATCGACTTCCAAGAGATTTCTGGTTAACCTAATGCCTAGTTGTGTTAGAAACATCGTTTTTCAATGGCTATTTCGCTCTCGCATGAGAAGGGTAAAAGTTGGAGTTCTTTTTTTTTTTTTTTGCTTAACAGCCTGATCATTTTTGTATTGAGACCACTCTTTATTCCAAATGCCCATCTTATCCTACTTTTTGCAAGGGTTTGCCTGTCTGTGTGCAGTTCAGATCAGTCTGCCTTAGATCTGAGGCCAAAAAGTCTCAAATCCAGACACAGAAACCGATTCTGACCACGGGTGAATTTTTGGTGGAAAAAAATCGGGTCCAAAAAATTACGTTTTTCCCTCTGTATTTTGTAGTGCAACTAGAACATCCAGATTATTTGATATCGTTGTAGAGCTGCATCTGTCTACCTTTCTATAATACCACCCACTTTAGTGCATCATTCATGACCTTGACGCTACAGAGCTTGGAAGTAGGTTACTACCACCTGACGGGTAAACGAGGCACCAGGGATTAATGAATTAAAATGAAGTCATACGGACAGCATTCTTTTGCTTAACAAGGCCCAGCTATGTGTAATGAATTGCCCATAGTTTTTAGACACAAGTACACTGTGTCCTCATTCAAGAGTGCTCTTAAAACTCAAAGATTTTGACTACAAGAACAGACTTAAAGACTTAATAATGTTTACTTCCTTAATAATTGGCAGCATGTTTTTCTTTTGTAATTTCATGGTGTTTATTTTTGTAATCTTGAAATTGTATATGTTTTTATGTGTTATCTAATATTATAAAGTGCTTAGAGCTTCAAAAGATAAGATGCTGTACTTGTGTCCATATAATTATTATTATTATTATTATTATTATTATTATTATTATTATTATTATTATTATGATTAAAATAATACATACTACATTGATTTTCAAGTGTGCTAATCATGCCAAAGTGACTCTGTCATGTGATTAGAACTAACAATGCATGATCACATGTTCAGTGAGACTTGAACTAATGCAAATGAAAATCTACATAGCTTGAATGATCTGTGGTCTGGTTTTGTTTTTCTCAGTGCAAGATTGTCTGCTTTAGTCTTCATGATGACCAAGGCTTTTTGGGCATATGTCTGACAACCTCTCTGTCTTTCGTACTACCCAGCTGCACATGACTGGAAATCAATTCAGGTGTGCTGAAGATGATGGCTGGTTGCAAGTTGATAAGGGATTACGTGAATGTTCTCTCTGCTGGGACTTTTAACTTGGATCAGGATACCGAATGTGTCATCAATAACCTGTAGATTGTCAATACTTCAGACACATGGACCTATGCTTGGATAGAAACAATTGAAGTTTATTGGGACTGAAGTTGGGTTGGACTTGTACTGCATATGATGAACCCCCAAAGTATAAAAA